>CM046423.1:60474518-60764012 GCA_025506505.1 Flaveria sonorensis
ACACCGGGACGTCTATCCAAAACTGTAATATCCGTCCCGCTGAAGACCTGGGTCCCACCAAGACATATCTTGGGCGGCCTTGGAAAGAATATTCAAGGACCGTTTATATGAAGACGTTTATGGACACGCTGATTGATGCAGCGGGGTGGCGGGAATGGTCGGGTGATTTTGCGAAGAACACGTCGTATTATGCCGAGTTTGATAACTCGGGGCCCGGGTCGGATACGAGTCGGAGGGTTACGTGGCCCGGGTTTCATGTCATTAACGCGACGGATGCGGTTAATTTTACGGCATCTAGCTTTGTGATGGGTGATGAGTTTTTGCCTCAAACGGGAGTGCCTTACAACGGTGGATTGTGAATGTTGATTACAAATGTACACTAATTTAGACGGTGTATAAATGCTTGATTGATTTGTTCTTTTATTTAAATAAATAATGTATCGACGTTAACTAGTTGCAAAACTTTGAAGAAATATAATAATATTTTTAGTTAATTACACATATGTGTATTAGAATGTTACATAATATTATATCTAGCCATAGTCTTAAACTTAGAAAAAACAGTTCATGTAACTACAAGAAAAAGTCTTTATCGCGATTAGGTCTATGGCTACGACATAATGTTGTCGCATTAGGACACCCTAAGGTGACGACATGTCGTTGCCATAGGGTCATTTTAATTTTTGGTTATTCTAGCCCTATGGCGACGACTTGTCGTCGACTTAGGATGACCTATAGCGACGACATCATATCGTCTTCATAGGTGTAGAAAAGTCGTCACCATATGTCTATTTTTAACATTTTGATTTATTTAAAATAATGCTAGAATTTTAAAAATTATGTGTGGATCTAAGGCGACGACATGTCGTCGTCATAGATGAAAACATTTTTTTTTCTTTTTCCTGAAATAACTAGGAGGAAAATAGTCTCTCCATCATGAAAACTCTATAACGACGCCGATTTTTTCTTAAATGTGATATTAATTAAATTAATAATAATAATTATAATAATAATAATAATAATAATAATAATAATAATAATAATAATAATTATTATTATTATTATTATTATTATTATTATTATTATTATTTTATGTACATGTTATTGTTATTGTAAGTATTATTATTATTATAAGTAATATTAACATGAATTTTTTATTTTATTTTATATTTCTGAAAGGCAAAATGTATTAAATGATACAGGCAAAGTAGCAGGTAGCTAGACCGACAATTATACAAATGAAGTACAAACCATTAAAGAGGATGGGCCGGCCCAGTGCATATAAAGTTAAGGTAGGGTTTTGGACCCATAATTTATTTGAACTCCTTATACCTAACTAGTTGTTATTGACTGTCTGGTGACGACTCTAATTTAAATAAACGCGGTGTTAAAATGTACGTAGGAACAAACATGTCATATTAGTATATGAAAAATTAAAAAGAACATAATTTTTTTATGAAGAAGTCTAAAAAATATTGTATTTGACTTGTTGGTTTTAGCCGTGCAATGCACCGACCTTGGTTTTAAAATGCGCTAATCAAGCGCGCATAATGCGTGATGCGTGTGATGCAGTGCTGAGAACGCATCAATGCACCTGATGCGATGCGATTACTGATGCGTGCTTAATGCGACGATTCTCACAAGATGCGTTCTCTTGCAAGATATGCGGATGCAACGCAAGAAAATTGATGTGTTGAGTTGCAGGTTCTTTCATGGAGATCTTGAGTTGGAGGTTGTTGATGGAGTCTTGAGTCGTAGGAAAGAAAGAAAAGGGGAAAAAGAAAGAGAGAAAAAACGATTGAAATATCAGAATGTGTAGGTGAACTTAATAATAAAGTTATAATAGAATTACATGATGTGTTACTTTTTGATTGATTGAGTTAATGTGTTACAACAAAAGATAAAAAACCCCGTGCACCAGTGAACACAAAACAATACTATTTTCTCTTTTTTTATTCTAATCTCATTCTTTAACTGATTTTTTTATTTTCTTATCTTTTTATTTTCTTTCTTTGTTTTCTTTGATTGTTACAAGCCCAAGCATGTTTTATAAAGTGTAAAATAAATACTTGTATGTTTTTAACTCTTTATGTTTACATATTAACAATATATAAATAGTTCTGTAATATTATTATATTAATGTTTTCTTTAGAAGCATACGCATCGCATACGTGATGCGCACGCATCACGCATCACATATCAAATATTTAACTAAAACGCATCAGAGCACATCACACGATTTAAAACCAAGGCACCAACTTAGTTTTGATGAAAACTCATATATTGGAAATTTTAGAAATAAGCACGTCACAATGATATATTAGAAATTTTAAAGCCACTAATGTTGTATATAAATATAAAAGTATAATATATTAGGTTATTAGATTTTAATAATCCCAACTTTCATATATTGACTGGGATTAATACCAACTTAGAAAATATTTACATACATTACTAACATTGATTTTATTTTTCTTCAACGATCTCTTACTAACTAAAAGTTAACCCCAGTTAGATTTTTTGATGAAATGAGGCAACCTTTAAGCCATTTTTAAACCCCGCCGCCTCCTAGCCTCTACCAGGTCTTTTTTTAGGTGTCTAGCATTCATCGTCACTTGAAATCTATCTCCAACAAGTCAAGTGGTTCAGATCAGAAGGTAGAGATTGACGTGTTTCAGGATGCAAAAATTTCAGATTGACGGATCTAATGGTTGGTTTCAACCTTTTGATTAGTGTTTTGGTCATATAAGTAGTTCACGTTATCAAAAACTAACGGTGTTAACTCTTGGTTGGTATGAGATCATCGTAGAAAAATAAGCTTAAATTTGGGAGTATCTGTAAATATTTACTGAGTTGGGATTAATTTCAACCAATAAATGAAAGTTGAGACTATTAAGATCTAATAACATTAATATATTTGAATCGATTGATTTCGAATAATATTTATATCAAAACATAAAAATTAGCACATCTTATTTAAAATTTCATAAACTATCATATCTCAAAAGTTACAAGATAAATATAAAATATGTAAACATTATGTAACATATAAAAGTATTTAAAATAAAAAACAAAATGGTATGTATTCATTTGTCAGCCAAGCAAAAACTAAATACAAAAATAAAGCCCAAAAATCCGGGCGGGAAGGCTCCTAGGCTCGAAGTAGCACGCATTTATCCTTAAACTCCCGCTCAAAATATATGTGTAATAAAAATAGCTTGTGGTCATCGTACAACTGTTCAAATTTCAAAAAGGTTTGTATATATGAGATTATTTTCCGTATAAGTTAAACTATAAAAACGAATAAATGTTTTTTTATTTTTAAAAGGAAAATTGAATTTTAATGATACAAACTATCGAAAATTAGCAAGTATTAATTCTAACTAACAATTTGATTAGTTAATCCCTATTTTAGATTTTGTTACCAATAGGGCTGTAAACGAACTGAACGTTCAGCGAACAGTTCGTGAACAGCTCGGCGGGAAGTTCGTTTATGTTCGTTCGTTTAGTAAATAAACGAATACGAACAAGAAAATTTCGTTCGTTTAATTAAATGAACGAACATGAACACAAGCCGCGTTCGTTCATTCGTGAACGTTTGTTAATGTGTTCGTTTATGTTCGTTAATGTCCGTTCGTGAACGTTCAATAATGTGTTCGTTTATGTTCTTTAATGTGTTCAGTTATATTCTTAATTTTCCTGTTATTTATTTTTATTATTATTATATCAAGTATTTTTTAATATTTATGTTAATTACTTATTTATTTTTGATTGATTTTGTGTAATGTTTGTAATAAAAATATAATTTTTTTAAAAAAATAAATCTATAATCATTTGTATTCGTTTGTGTTTATGAGTTTTTTTGTGTTCGTCATGTTTATGAACAATTATTTGTGTTCGTTTGCTTTTCTTTGTGTTCATTTGCGTTCGGTAAGTGATAGCGAACACTTCATGAACATGTTCAGTTTCTTAATGAACGAACACGAACAAAGAATCTCGTTCGATAAGTGTTCGTGAACAGTTCATGAACAAGTTGATTTCTTAACGAACGAACACGAACATGGCCTTATTCGTGTTCGTTCGGTTCGTTTGCAGCCCTAGTTACCAATAACAGTACTAGTTTAACTGTTCGTTAACTACGTTAGTTTTTTAAGACGTGACACGTGACGTGGTATGTGACATGACATGTTACATAATTAAAATATTAATATTTAAATATATAAATATGTCACTCAATATTTGCGTCTCTTTGTCTCCAAGATACTCAACCAGTGGCAAAAGCGTTATGTTGAATAATTTCAAAAAATTATCTTTCATAAAAAAGGAAATGAGTAATATATATATATATATATATATATATATATATATATATATATATATATATATATATATATATATATATATATATATATATTTAGTTAGAACTATGTTATACGTCATGTCACGAATCACGTCACGTGATACGTCATAAAAACTAATAAAGTTAATGGACAATTAAACTTGAACATCTATTAGTAACAAAATCAAAAGTTTGGATTAATACTATTAAATTATTAGCTGGGAGTAATATTGGACAATAGTCAATAGTTTGTATTATTGAAATTCAATTTTTCTTGTTAAAACACATACAATATCGCTATATACAAAAATAAAAAAAATACACTCTTTAGCTCATTGTGATTCATGTTCATGAATGTGTCTTTTCGTTTCTCATTGTGTTTCGCTGAACACCATTATGTTTTTCTAAATTGATAAGTTCTTGAAAACATCAAACATAATGGTGGAATAAACCTATTGTGTACTTGTAATATGTAAGATGCAATGATAAAATAACAAATAATCTATCTGATATATTATGAACAATGATAAAATAGCATAATAACGAACGTGTCAATGTTTTTCTTATGTTCGTCATTCCTGAACACTATTTTGTTTTTTTTCTTCAAAATAGATGAGTTTTGAAAAAGATATTTGTAATATACATCATTTTGTACTTCTAATTGTAAAACATAAAAAAAAATAACAACATATGTATAAAATATATAAAAAAAGAATAACAAAATAATATAAAATGATACAAAATGTAAAACACAATGAGGATATGTATAACAAAAGATGAAAATATTTTAAGAAGAACGAACTCACATATTTGACAGTATAACCTAATATATTTGACACAATGACTTAACGTATTTGATTCAATGGTCAAAATGTCTTCCATTTAAAAAACTAGAAAAAAACATATGTCAAGTCCAAAATCTTTTTAGTGACAGAGGAGAGATGACACATAAACGAGAAATCTCTTAAATGATCGTAGAAATTGTAATTGTAGGTTTAAGAGCTAGCATTCTCCGACCGATTTTTGGTTAAATATTTTTTTTACTCTAAACCTACCCACAACATTTTATTTTTATTATAAACCTACCCATATATCTATATCTATACTATTCTATAAAACATTTGAGGACGTAATTGTAATATTGCTAAAATTTTAAGACACCTAAAATAACTTTTTAAACACAAGATACAAATATTTTTTGTAATAGTTTCTAATTGCCCTCATTAAATAAACTTTTTTTAATAAAGGGTAAGGTTATAGTAAAAAGTATTTTAATCTAAAAAGCCTAAAAAGAATTGTGGGCTTGACATGTGTCCTTCTATTATTTTAAAGAAGAGAGTATTTTGATCATTGTGTCAAATATGTCAGCTCATTGTGTATTATATGTTCATTGTATTGTATATTATTTGTTATGTGTATTAATCATTGTGTTTTATGTTTTAGATCATTTTGTGTTATTTTTGTCATTGTTTTTATAGATTATAAACTTGTTATCTTTTATTGTGTTTTACAAGTAGAAGACACAATGATATACTTTCACTGATATATTTTTCAGAACTCATAGTATTTAAGATAACATAATGTGTTGTTTTTGTAATTATTTTTTAATAGATTATATAAACTTGTTGTTATTAATCATTATGTTTTACCATTAAAAGTATACAATGATGCTATTTCACCAATATATTTTTCAAAACTCATAGTATTCAATATAACACAATGAAAATCAAAAGACACAATTAGACATTATATTATTTTGTCATTGTTTTTAATGTATTTGATCAATTAGTTGTTAATTGATTATTGTATTTTATATATTAGAGATATACAACAATTTTATTTCTTTATTATATTTTTTAAAATTTATCATTTTAGAAAAACATAATAGTATTCAGATTAACATAACACCTAACAAAAATAAACAATGAACTGCATTAAGACACAATGACGAGATATGAGTTTAAAAATATATTTTTTTTTATCTTTTTATAACAATATTGTACTCAATTTAAAGATAAAAAACACTCGTTTTTATGGTATGATTTTTATAAAAAATAGTGTCGTACATAAAAGTTATAAACGTTTAAAAAAATAGGAAAAATTACAAAAAGTCAACAAAAATGTGTATTCCTAAAATATTCATCTAATAAACTTTTTTTCTATAAATTGATATCAACCATTGATTAAGGTGGTGGATCAATGAAATTATTTCTTATACTTTTTAGTTTTAAAATTCTTTGTATTTGAACCTAATCCTCTAACTAATACACTATTTAATGCATATTGATTATTTCATTCAAAAAATTAAGTATCATCTTATTTATAATAATTCAAATTAAAATTTAATTTACATTTAGTTTTGTATTTATATAACTACATGTTATTTAAATTAAGTATTATCTTATTTAAATAAATAAGTATATAACTACTAAATATTTATATAGTTATAGTAGTAGTAATAATAATAATAATAATAATAATAATAATAATAATAATAATAATAATAATAATAATAATAATAATAATAATAATAATAATATCCAAATATAATCAGTGTTTAAGGCAGGTCTGGTTGCATTGCGATCTTTCAGCGACACCTATCACATTACGTGGGTCAATCCACTAGTTATAATAAAAATATAATAAGTATATCGGGCCAGCTGCTCTACTAATTTTGACACAAATTCATTTTTTTTTGCTACAACTTAGGCTGTTTGGTAGCCTTTTAATAAAATCATTAAAAGGTTACCTCTGAATTAGTAAGAGTTTGAAATGTTTGATTCACAAAAGCACCACCTATTAATGGTTCCATTAAACTCTTAATGGTTAAGAGATAAACAAGATGTTGAATAGAAAAGTTTATATGTTTACCCTTCCCCTTCAATCAAAAGCCTTGCATCTTGAACCTTCATCCCTATCGTTTCTGACTCTAATCTCACGGCTCACCCATCGCCGGTAGCCCCTTTTCGCCGGCAGCCTCCTGGCGACATCTTCTTACCGGCGCTGCCCTTCGTCGGCAGCTTTCTCACGACATCCATCACCATCGACCCTCTCACCATAACCTCCTCTCCCCTCAGCGGCGCCACCCTGGTCGGCCCCTCCCTGCAGCCCCACCTCCTCCCAGGCGATTGCTGTCGTAACCCGTCTACCATGTTGTTGGATTTTAGTTTGTTTTTATAGTTTTGAAGGGTTAATGTATAATATTGATTTTATATAATGTTTTGTATTAAGTTCAGAAATCTAATCAAACAAATATATTTCATTTAGCATAAAAAAATTTAGTAGGGTAAAATAGTCATTTTTTACAGTTATTCAGATACCTAACCAAACAACACTTAGGGGCTGGGTAAATTTTGAATGATTAAATGTTAAACCAATAAGAGGTCTAAACTATTAAGTGCTAAACCATTAAAAGGTCTGAACCATTAAGAGCTAGTATATCGCTTAACTATTCAAAGACAAATATCTAAGCAATTCAGATATTGAGGTCTTAACCATTCAGGCTCATTATAATGCTTAACTATTCAGAGGCAAATGTCGGAACCATTCAGACATTTGCTTGCGAAAAAAATAGTCTAAACCATTAAGTGCTGAATCATTCCGACATTTGAACCATTATGAGGGTGAAACAAACAGCCTCTTATTGATTTAGTACTTACTAGTTTAGAGTCTCTTACACAATCAGACCTTTTACTGGTTCAGAGATTGCCAAACAGCCTCTTAGTTTATAAGCCGCCCGATGATTTTATCGTTTTTTTCATTTGTGATATGCGTGGATATATATATTTTTAATGATTTTTACAACACTTGGTTTTAAATTTATAGAAATGATTTTTACCTTAAAATTAAACCACACACAAATAGGCAAGTGTACCTATCGTATATGTAGCATAGTTTAGGCAAGAACCAAGTATCGATCCAAGGACACGGTAGCTACTAATAGTAAATCTTTGTTATTATTTAGCCGGAAAAGATAGATGATTTGGTATTTTTATATTTTAAACTAAAATAAACATAAATAGATAAATGTGGATAGAAATCAAGAAAGATAATCAAGCAACGAGAATATTCACTTAGACTTTGAATCCACCTAGCCAAACAATGATAACATACACAAATTCATGATGAGATCATTCTATACACGTGCAACACGAAAATAGACTAGACTTCCATCAATGCTACCTAATCATATGACTCTTTGGAAAGTTAAAACGATGTTAATATAGTAACCACCTAAAGTCATTCCATGAAGAACCAATGATACAATTATGTTGAATATAAATATGAACTAAACTCTTGTCAAGATTATTTAGTCCCATAATTCTTTGGAAAGCTATTACGATAAACACATACCAACCTCCTCGAATCACGTAATGTAAACAAAATCATGAAGTCCTCCAACTTGTGAATATCATACCACGAATATATGAACTACAAATTTACGCTAGTAAACCATAATCACACATACACAATGATATGAGGAATTCACAACAAATGTAAAAGCCTTTCCAAGCATATACACAAAGATGCACATTTGAATAACAATCATACATGTTCTAATCCCCATCCACCATTCCTAGTCAAATGCCATAAATACACATACATACATATACATATTCATGAATAAATACACTAACACATACGGTTTTCCAACATGATAGGGTCAAGATACCCACGAGATTGAACATATAATCAAGTCAAACAAACACACATAATCATTGAAGAAGATTCAAGATCATGTTAAAGTCATCAACATAATCATCATAAAAAATCATATGTATATCATCAAAGTTAGCTAGGATTCATCGAATCTAAGTGAATCAAGAGTTTTAGCTCATGCTAACTACAAAAACATCCAAGAAACTTGAATAATCAAAGAGATACATGGTTAGATGAAGAGATTATCAAACCAAATCAAGCTAGATGGGTTGTATGTTGTTAGATTCTTCTTTGGAGTGCTTGATCTTCAATCTTGACTTCTTTTCCTTTGATACTTGCTCAAAATGTTTTTTTGGGGGCTGGAGAGAACTAGGGTTTTTAACCCCCAAAGTTGTTTTTGAAATGAGGCTCAATTTAGGTTTAAAGAGTAAGATCTGCGTCGAACATGGTAATGTCGTAAAGTGGCATGGCCATGTCGCGCATCAGACATGTAAAGCTTTAATTGATCCTGACATGGCCATGTTAGAATGCAACATGGCCACGTCAGTAGCCAAATTTCACTTATTTCTTGAGTTTTTCATCAAATTCATCAAGTCACCATCCAAACCTATAAAATTCATATAAAACACGATTAAATGTCGTTCTAAATGAATTTGTAACAAAAAAACATTCAAAACGGGGGACAATATGCATTATTAACATGTATAATTTTAAGCATATCAATTAGGATTTACCAAAATGCCCGCATATTCTTCTTAGCCATAAGTCTATTTGCTTAATCACATGTTTAGCATGTATAAGTATCATTTAAAGTAATTGCTCATGTTTTCTATTGATTAAGTATTTAAGGTAATTAATGATTTGTCCTCTTTGTATTTTATTTGCCAACTACTACAACTGATTTGTTTAAACTAACTTTGATTTCTTGATTATCTCTTAAAACATGAACAATATTATAAAACCCTAACATGTTTCATCACACATAAATATGAAAGTAGACATCAAAACAATGGGAGAAAAGTTATTAGTGTATGTGAGAAAGCAAATCATCTGTTCATACATTACGTACATTATTTCTTTTATTTTGGCGCAACTCATTGAAGAACAAAATATATTGATTGATAATGTTAAATGGTGTGTTGGTAATGTTTATGATTACATCATGCATCATAAATTATGCAATTATCGTATGTGCTTAAAGTACTTATCCATTATGCAATTATAGGTTAATATCTTTTTGTGTTAGAAAGACAAGTTGTTCAATCATATTAGTGCATTGTTTCTTCTATTTGGGTTAATTTTTATCTAATAACAAAATGAATTTGATTGCTATTGTTAATTAAAGTGCTGATATTGTTTACGATCACATCGCAGATTGCAAATTATTCAGTTTCATATCGTTAAAGGATCATTTGTGTGATTGATGTGTCATTTACTTGTTCTTCATACAATAATTATGTTAATATCACTATGTCTATGTAGCGTATGAGTGTAATCACCAATCAAAGGAGTTGCTAAGTTGCTGAACCCAAACCTTTTTGTGATCATATTTTCTTTCTTTTAATTATACTAGTTTTATTGTGAATGCACGCCAATTTAACAAACCATAAATCAAGTTTTTTTTTTTTTTTTTTTTTTTTTTTTTTTTTTTTAATTATGTTTAGCAATCAATTTGAACTAATAGTCATCCAGCATCATGTTTCAACACCCTACATGCTCTACTAGCTAAGATAAAGAGGATCATAAATTGTCTTTATTTTTTATCGCTCCTACGACTCTGATAAAAGATGTGTGTATGGTGATCTTTTTTATTAAACGCACTCGAAATCTGGTTGTGCAAAGCACATCTGCTGTGAAACGGATGTATGTTCACATGCTTTGGCCCAAACCATATCTATAGGAGAATAATTGTTAGATTTACTTTCATACTACAATGAACTATCTTTGCTAGTTAGTTGCTTCATACTGACTGGTGAGAAAAGGTTACGAAAACAAATAGTACAATAACTTGTTTTTTTAAGTAGCTTTACATTTTGTATTAGTTGATTTAAGGGGCTTAAATTTTTCATTATTTTTAAGCCTTTAAAAGGTTGAGCCACCTTTATCAACAGGTTTGAAAATACAGAGCATGATTACATATAAAAACCATTCTAACTTGTCAGGGGGTATTATAAAAATAGAGTGCATGATTACACCAAAGACACCATTCTAAATTGTTTGACTTAGCTAGGTTTTCTTATCCATTTAAATTGGTTGCCTTGATCTCCCTCACAATCTTTTACGGGTGCGTGATCATGTCATTGAACACTTTCTCATTTCTTACCTTCCTAATACACCATAAACTTCCCACCATAATAGCATGGATTACTTTGATAATAGGTTAATGCTGCAAGTAATGATTAAAATTTTTATGTGCTAATTGGTGCCTAATCGGTTAATCATAAAGACTATTTGCCACTTAGACCACAATTATGGCAATAACAATTATGGCAATAAAATTTTACTTTTTTACATTTTTGAAAATAATTAAAATCAAAAAGCTGGACTCTATTATTTTACATTCTTGGTTCATAAAAAGATATAAAAAAAATTATAGACATAATATATAAGTAGTTAAATAAGTCTTTTACATGTTTCATACGAGAGTTCTACGAGTAATCTCTAACCTGATAAACACGATAAGATCTGTTTTTCCAGCCCTAGTTTTTACTCCTTTTTTATGACATTAAATTTAGTGTAAATGTCTAAAAAATCAAGAAATAGTTCTAAACATATTTTGGTGAACTACTTCTTGCAGGCTCAAGTTTAATCTATCTAAATCACAAAATCAACACTTTCAAATCAAGTTTGTAAGCTTTACTTTTTTTAACCCATGCAAAGTATTTTTGCAAGCCCGTGCCGAGCCGAGTCCGAGCTCGCTTAATCTCGAGCTCAGCTCGTTTTGGTTTTACAAAGCTCGAGCTCTGATCGTTTGCAGTTTTATCTCTAAAGATCAAGTTCAGTACTTCGGGACTTTTTCAAGCTCGAGCTCGGCTCGACTCGTTTATTGTTAAACTATTTTATTTTTATTTTTTTATGATTACTTTTGATTTTATTTATAATCATACTTTTTATATATTGCATAATATATATTATTTAATTATTTTTATCATAATAGCATATATAATAATATGATTATGTAAATATATACATTAAATATATTTAATATAAACAAAAAGCTCGTTTAGGCTAGTGAGCCGTCTCGAGCTCGATATATGAAGCTCGGGCTTGAGCTTGTTTAGTAGCTCGGATCGATTTGAGCTTTTTACGAGACGATCCCAAGTAGTTTGCGAACCATCTTGGTTCGTTTGATTATAATTATTTCATACAATCTAACTTTAGAAAATAAAATTACACCAATTTTTCAATCTAATGAGTGAGCCTTAGCCCTAAATTTATCCACAGGAAAGAGCATGCCTTTATCTCCGTTTATGACTCGGAGTATGGTAAATGCCGTTTAGTACCTTATCATTGCGAGCTCTCCAAATGAAACAAGACGTTTAGGTATAATAACCTGAAAGTATTTCTTTTGAATCAATAGGAATCTTTTGGTCTATAGTGAATTCAAGCAAACCTTTTCCTGTGAGTTTTGTTAAGATATTAAAATTACACCAAACTCCTATTTGAGACCACCCCTCTTGTGCAAATTTACATGAGATAAATGGATGGTTAAGAGTTTCAGGCTCTTCCTCACAAATTGCACAGTAGAAAAAGCTGATTACAATTGAAAACTCATCTTCTTGCTAGCTTCATTTTTGTTGGTAATTTGTCTTCAGCCGCTCTACGTCTGGAAAAAAAATGATTTTGATCGGCATCCGTTTTTAACCAATTGTGCACATAATCCACCTGTGTAAATGTTGTTTTCCCCAACTAAAATCTCAAAGAACATACCGAGAATTCTCCTAATTATAACCCTTGCCGGTAACCTTGAATCTTTTGTTTTGTATCTACTCCTCCTAGTTCATTAGGTGCCAAGATATTTTCCCAAGCCATCCAACATATTTGTGAATTTGAGAGTGCTAATTGTTGTACTAGAAGTTTAGGTGTTGTCTGTTACTTTGTTCAAAGTTGAAGGATAGATTCTTCTAGTCAATATGAGAGTTAAGTTGTTCATTATTGTTAAGAGATAGTTTGGAAGTATTAGAAGTAATAGAGTAGTTCGTGATCTTACAGTTTCTTAGCTCTCGTTTTTTCTTTTCGGTCTAAGATCTTTTTTAGTCGTTTTGAGATGAATAAGATTCATAATCGTTTTGGTGTGCTTGATTATAATTTGTTTTTGACTTATATGGTGTTGTTTCAACAAGTGGTATCATAGTCACGATAAGGCTTGATTTTAGTGAAATTGTTCGATTAGGGTTTTTTAATCGAACATCACAAGATGGTGTCAACGAAGTTTACACTTGTAAAGTTTGATGGTAACGATGATTTTGATCTCTGGGGGTTGAAGATGCAGGCCCTACTGGTTCATCAAGGGATGGTTGATGTTGATGGGTGTTAAGCTAAGTATTTTATTATCATAAGTTAGAGGGTTATTATTGTAACTAGTAGAATATATATAAACCTCTTTGTATTCAATATTGAAGTATGAAAGAAATTATGAGTTGTTATGCTATCAAAGCCATTCAACTTGTAAACCCTAAATAACCACAACTCTTGCCGCCGTCTTCAACAATCGACCAGCATCTTCTCGGCCAAAAACAATCGGCCAGCAACCGAGAGCAACCGACCTGCATTACTCGTCTACCTTAGGTATCAAAATCATCGTTTGTTTTGGTTCTCTCATCATGACAACAATCGCTCCTTTCAGTATTCAAGAACGTACATCCCATAATTCCCACAAGTTTGCATTCAACCTTACACCAAACAATTATGGCTACTGGAAAGCCATGATGGAACCGTTTTTAAAGGCTAATGCATTATACTGTTATGTTGACAACACGTTATCTTTCCCGGAAGAGAAACTTACAACCGGTGATGCTCCTACTACAAACCCTAATTTTACAAACTGGATTGCTAATGATGCACACGTTCGTATGATAATCATATCCACCGTTTCCGAGTCTTCGTTTCAACACATCCAAGGAGACACGACTCGGGAAGTGTGGTTAAGTCTAGCATGTGCATATGCTCCTTCGAATTCATCTCATGAGTTCACACTAAAAAAGTAGCTTTTAAAGATTTCAATGAAAGATGGTGAAAAAGGTATCTATTATCTCAGTCGTGCTCAAGAATATGCAACGGCTCTTGCAAATATTGGTGAACCCGTCAAAGACAAAGATCTCGTCATGCTTACTATAGCCGGTTTACGTGAGGAATACCATGGTTTGAAAATCAATCTTCTTGCCCGTTCCCTACCAGTTCAATTTAACGAGCTTCACGACCTTATTGGTGATCATGAATATATCACTCGGTCCACTGTTCCTTCATCACCGGCCTCTCCACAAGTCTTCAATGTTACCAATGCCGTAACAAATACTTCCCAGACCCCCGATTTAGCTTCGATTCAACAGCAGATTACTAGCCTTCAACTTTTGGCAAACCAACTTGGTTCCACAACTCAACCGTCGGGCTCCCCATTGGCTCCTCAGGCGAATTATGCTAATCGGTCTGCTTCTTCAAGACCAACCCGTGGATACGGCCGCAACCGTGGCTTTTCTCGAGGGGGCCGTGGCCGTGGTGGTTCTCAAGCCTCTCACCAATTTGCTTGGGCGTCCACTCAAAATATGGTTTACGGTTATTGCAATAGGTGTGGTATTGGTCATATTCCCTCACAGTGCCCGAATCACATCGGCTCTTCTCATGGATCACCTCAAGTGCATTATGCTCACTCGGAGGCGGGCTCATATACTAATTGGACAGCGGATACAGGCGCTAATTCCCATGGTACTCCTGATCTTGCTGGTATGGACTACTCGGACGTCTATTACGGTAATGACTCCCTCTATGTTGGTAACGGTAACTCTCTTCCAATTCTTCATGTTGGTTCAAAATCCTTTTCTACCTCAAACAAAAACTTACAACTTGACCACATACTTCATGTCCCGGGCCTACAACGTAACCTACTTTCTGTTCACAAATTTTGCAAAGATAATAATGTTTTCCTTGAATTTCACACTTCCTTTTTTGTTGTGAAGGACGAGGCTACCAGGGCTATCCTCCTCACGGGCCCTAGTGACTAGGGTCTCTACACCATTCGCCTACCCTCCTTTCAACCGGTTTCCAAGATGGCGTTCACTGCTTTTCGAGCTCCATCTACTATGTGGCATCAAAGACTTGGGCATCCCCACTTTTGAGTTTTTCAGCATATTGTTAAAACATTTTCTTTACCTGTTTCTGACAAACTTTGTTCATCTTTGTGTACTTCTTGTCAATTGGGAAAAATGTCCAAACTTACTTTGCCTATTTCATCTTTTCGTAGTAAAAACATACTTGATTTAGTTTATTGTGATGTTTGGGGCCATACTACCACGTCTTTTGACGGTTATCGTTATTTTTTGTTATGTGTTGACCATCATACCCGCTATATGTGGTATTTCGCACTCATGCATAAATCCGACGTTTTTACCACCTTTACAAATTTCGTTCGCCTTGTTGAACGCCAATTTAACACCAAACTAAAGAGTGTTCAAACTGATTGGGGTGGCGAGTTTTGGAACCTTACTCAGTTTTTTACATCACATGGTATTTTACATCGTCGCTCGTGTCCCCATACGAGTGAACAGAATGGCACTGTTGAGCGTCGCCACCGCCACGTCGTGGAAACCGGTCTCACCTTACTAGCCCAATCCAAACTACCTCAAACCTTTTGGTCATTCGCTTTTCAAACCGCCGTCTACCTCATCAATCGTCTACCTTCTCGTCTTTCCTCTAACACATCTCCATATCAACTTATTTTCCAACGTCCTCCCGATTACTCATTTCTTTGAGTTTTCGGATGTCTCTGTTTTCCTTATTTACGTCCTTATAACCAACATAAAATTGATTTCCGTTCTACCCCTTGTATATTCCTCGGTTATAGTCCGTCTCACCATGGATATCAATGTCTTGATCAAGCTACTCAGCGAATCTACATTGCTCTCCATGTTCGATTTAACGAGCATGTTTTCCCCTCCCTTACTGAACTCTCCATCGTACCTCCTTCATTCTCCACAGCCGCCACTTCCCTTTCTACCATTCCTGATCCACCATTAACTATTTTCGATAACTCTTCATCACCAACCGACCCATCCATCACTACAACCGCACCATCGCTCCCCACCTTCCCTATCTCCGAACCTGTCCACACCACCCCTATTCCACAAACCACCACCACTCAACCTACTTCTTCTCCTTCGCAAACATCAACGACTCGTTACCGACCTCCTCACCTTCGGCCACATCCTAAACCTCGAAAATTTTTTGACCCTTCAGCCAATCTCGCCACCACCGCTACTGCTCCTTCTGAACTGACTTCCTTTACTGTTGCCAACGAATCCGCGAAGTGGCATCAAGCCATGGCTTTCGAGTTGCACGCACTACACAAAAACAGAACATGGTCATTAGTTCCCCTGGTTCCAAATTATAATGTCATTGATTGCAAGTGGGTTTACAGGTTGAAAACTGATCAGCATGGGAACCTGACTAGACACAAGGCTCGATTGGTAGCAAAGGGATTTTTACAGCAGTCTGGCATTGATTATCATGAGACGTTCAGCCCCGTGGTCAAACCAGCCACCATCCGCATGGTTCTTTCTCTTGCTGTCTCTAACAATTGGTCTCTCAAACAACTTGATGTGCAAAATGCGTTTTTACACGGGGATTTACACGAAATGGTTTACATGCGTCAACCACCGGGCTACGAGGATCCTAAACATCCTCATCATGTTTGCAAGTTGCATAAATCCCTTTATGGCTTAAAACAGTTGCCCAGGGCATGGTTCACCAAACTCTCAAACGTCTTACAGCATCTTGGTTTTCATGGTTCCAAAACTGATCCATCATTGTTTATATTTAACCACTCTGGTACATAGGTTTATCTCCTCGTTTACGTGGACGATATCATCATTACGGGCATTGATCCCAACACTGTTAATCGCATTATTACTTCACTTGGTCAGCAGGTGTCTCTCACTGACATGGGTCGTCTTACTTACTTTCTTGGCATTAAAGTGCTTCACACCTCTTCGGGTCTTATCCTATCTCAACGGAAGTATATTCAGGACCTTATTGCCCGAACTGGGTTAAAAGATTCGAAACCACTTGCCACACCTACAACTACAAAAGGAAATACGATAAACAAGGATGATCCACTTATGCCCGATCCTACTAGATATCGTCATTGTGTTGGAGCACTTCAGTATGCTACTTTATCTCGTCCCGACATTGCATACGCTGTCAACAGGGTATGTTAGTTCATGCATGACCCTCACAAATCTCATTGGACGGTTATCAAACGTATAATTCGCTACCTCAAGGGAGCGTCTCAACTGGGTCTTCGTTTTACATAGAACTCGACGTCTACATTTCATGCCTTTGCTGATTCACATTGGGGTGAGCGCTTGGTTCCTATTATAGCATATTCGGATTTCGATTGGGCTGGTTGCTCGGTTGACCGTCGATCCACGGGGGGCTATGCTATTTTCTTGGGTTCAAACTTAGTATGATGGTCGGCTCGTAAGAAGAAAACTATCTCTAGGTCGTCTACTGAATCCGAATACAAGGCTATTGTTGATACGGTTGCTGAACTAATCTGGCTAAAGTCTCTTCTACAAGAACTAGGAGTTAAATTGAATAAACCCACTCTTTGGTGTGATAATCTTGGAGCTACGTATCTTTCAGCAAGCCCGGTGTTTCATGCTAGAACTAAACATGTGGAGGTAGATTTTCACTTTGTTCGTGAGCAAGTCAGTCAAGGAAATCTGAAGGTTCAATTTATTAAAACAGATGATCAAATTGCTGATATCTTCACGAAGCCATTATCAACTCAAAGATTTGAATTTTTAAGATCCATGTTGCAGGTCGTTACCCGCCCTCAACTTGCGGGGGAATGTTAAGCTAAATATTTTATTATCATAAGTTAGAGGGTTATTATTGTAACTAGTAGAATATATATAAACCTCTTTGTATTCAATATTGAAGTATGAAAGAAATTATGAGTTGTTAATGGGCATGGATTGCTACTATGAGGGTTTATGCTACTACTAATGCACAGATAGTTCGGACCAATGTTACCTAACAATTAGGAAGTTGTTGTTGCTCAGTTCTAGCCGATGATACATAATGTGTGTAAATGTATATATATTTTTTATATGAAAATTCACATAATTAGTTTTAATAAAATAAATAATTATCACCTAACTAATTAACTACATATACAATAGGCAAGTGCACCTATCACATAGTAGTATAGCTTGAGGTAATCAAGTATCGAAGCATGGACACAATGAATCTCAATACTAAACTGTTATCATTATCTAACCAATCAATTAAATATGGATTGTGAATATTAAAATTAATAACTAAAAACGACCAGCAAGTTAAACTAAAAATGCAAAGAAATAAAAACGAAGATGCACATTAAATAAAAAATATAAGTTAGATTTCGATTCCAGTTAGCATATCAATAATAACTATCACAAACTCGAGGTGAGATCATTTTTTATAAATGATACATGCAACCCATCAAGGATATCTAGACACATAACTCTTCGAAAAACTAGAACGATAAATACATATTAACCACCTAAAGTTATATCGTGGAAAACTAATGATATAATTATGTTAATGTTAGAGATGAACTAAACTCCCGTCAGGGTTATCTAATCTCACAAATCTTTGGAAAGTTATCATGAAAAGTATATGACAACCACCTCAACTTGTGTAAAATAGACAAAACTATAATTACCCTTCTATTTATGAGCATCAAACCATGATTAAAAATCAATTCAGAAGTAATAACAAGAGAGATTCATGACAAACACCATGGTCTTCTCAAACATAAGTATAAGGATGCACATTCATCTATTTTTACTATACATTCAACCTTCTTTCACTATTTCTAGTCAAATATCACAAATTACACAGAAAAAATGCAATGATATACATAAGAGTTGTAAAAACATAAGAGTTTTCAACATAACATGCTTACAACACCTATAAGATTGAACATTTTATCAAACTAAAACAAACACATAACTATCAAAGAATAATCAAGTTTTATCATGACATCAAAATAAACAACATCAAAAATCATATACAAGTTGTTAAATCATGATAGATTTCATCTAATCCAGTGATAATAAGAGTTTAGCCTATGAGGCTTATAAAAACACACCCAAACTCAAGAATATGAAAGAAATCATGATAAATCTAGAGGACTTATAACCAATTTGAGTGGAAATGGAATGGATGATGTTAGACCCTCCTTGAAAGTATGATATCTTTAATTTTTACCTTCAGATCTCCTAAAAACTTTTGAGAAAGACTCAATATCACCTCAAGGGTTGAACGAAACTAGGGTTTAGAGTGAAACGGAAGTTATGTTGAAAATGTGATGCATTTGGGTTATAAACCCGTTTTTAGTCCGAATATAACCATATTCATAAATGATATGACCATATCAACATTCAAAAATGAGCTGCTTGAAAACTTGGCAGCTGATATGGGTATATCCAGGTTGGATATGGTTATATCAGCAACATTTTCTCCTTGAATTTTTCCAAATCTTGAGTTTCTCCACAAAAATCACCGAGTCTCCACCGAAAACTATAAATTCAAATAAAACACAAATTATTGTCTAAATAAATGAATTTTACAACAAATTGACTTAAAATATGGAGGAATATGTTTTATTAACATATATAATTTAACATATTAATACATGTACTTGCCGCTAAGGGGGCAACAGTTTGATTGCCTCTTATGCTTGTGTGTTATCACTAGGGGTGTAGCCATGAATTTTTTTTAATGGATTCATTTTTATGTCATGATTTCTATCAACACATTGATAGAATTTTCTATTCAGGTCAACTTTTTATCACTAAAATTTCAATAAAAAAACAACTAATATCATAAAATTTTAAAAAGTAATTTTAGTGGGAAAAAAGCTACTTCGAAGGAAATGAAATGAGAAACTTACATATGTCACGTAAAAATTAATGAAAAGGAGGAACACAACTTGCATATTATTATTTAAACAAAGACAAATCAATGATGTTGGAAAAATATGTTCTAACAAAATAGTAAAAATGCATGGAACGGAAGTACTGAACAAACTAATTACCACTTTCATCTTAGTAGTTCTGTGTTGTCATTCTTTGAAATCTATCCACCATATCTTCAATCGTAACTTTGGCCAAAAATCCCTTCTCGCTATAACAAATACAAGAACCGTTCAATAACCATCACCCATCTGATTATATATACCCGTCTTCACATGCTTCGTGGCAGAAAAAATATCTCTCGACACTTGCTGTAATAAGCAATAGAAAAAATGCTAACTTCAATCAATTGATCAACATATATAAAATATGTTTCTATGTCCCCATCATCTTTTTTTCAAGATGAGATGTACCATTTATGTTGGCAAACTCATCAATATAATTGTCAAGCTCATGCATAAGTTCTTTTTCTTTGTTCGTAACCAAAATCATACAGATACATATCGGTTAACCTTAGTATCTTTGGAATATCAAATGCTCTAAGACGATCATCTAGGTTCAAAGTTCCCATACACATAAGTAATTTGATGGTTACTTCATTAAAACGGTTGTCAAGCCTGTACGTTTGTAAATTTCTTAGTTGCAGTAACTATCCTTATTGTATTCACTATATTTGTATCTTTTTTTAAAAGCTTGAGATAATATATTAGTGATCCCTAAAACATGCTTCATCAAATGTAAATAATATACAAAATCAAATGTCTTCATGTATTTATAATTCCATGTACTTGTCTTTGGTTAACAATGTTGACAACGTACTTTCGAATATATTCAAGCACCTTAATAATAGATGAATATAACTAAACCAAACCTTGGTATGATGAAAACTACAACGTATATCTCCAGCTTTTGTAAGAGAAAGTTCTAAGATAAACCACTCGTGCTTCGAACTTCTTCAACTATATATAAAATAAATCATCATGAAGTTCTTCAATAGCGTGTTTAAGAGAGATAAAGGAGATGTTTTCATGACATGAACAAGACCAATGAATCATCTGTAACAAGTCCTAGTTTATCAACAGATCTCAACACTACAACATTTGTTCCTTCTTAGATGCATCCCTTGACCCGTCTAGTAATATACAATGTACATCATCACCTAAGTTCTTCAAAAACATGTTTTAATACTTCTTGTGCAAAACAAATAATGTCGTCCTTTTGAATTTGGGGAGTGGAAATGTAATTTGGTTATCCCTGTAAAGCATTTATCAACATACGTTTACCAATTATATTGGATTGTGGGGCTTGAAACTCCACAGGGTGCTTCATTATAATGCATGGAATCATTTTTTTAATGACAAACCTATACTGTTTTTAAATTATTCCATATTACATTATTGTTTGGGTTTGAACCTAGGATCTCAACAAACGATGCATTAACAATTGTCCCCCAAAACACTGTTGAGTAATTGCTCTGATACTCAAACAACGATTTTTCTCTATATTACTATATAAAGTTTAAAAAGTGTGAAAAATTATAATTTAACATTATCTTTTAGACGTTTAGGAATAATTTTTCTTATGTGTGGTACAAATATTGTATGCATGTATTATTAATTTGCCTACATTGAATGCATTGAATGTGAAAAATACTATAGTTAATAACACTTATTTACATTTATAATTATTTAAATTTTTATAATTGTGTTTGTACTTGCAACTTTTTAAACGAATATATCATATTTACGTTTCGATATAAATTTAATTCAAAACTAACTTTTGCGTAATAATATACAAGTCATCAAAGTAAAAACACACAAGTTTATAAAGTTGCTTTAAGGTTTCAATTTTCTTTGTTTTTTCTTTTATAATTTTTATATATGATGTTTATAAAATCTCTATTTGCCGTTACAATGTGCTAAATTTTATCAACGTTTCGACATGATTTTTTTTTTCAAAACTACGGATTGAATACAGATGTACAAGTAATTAAAAGCAAGTGTCACATGCTAGTTATAAATCTATATGTAATACCTATCTCACGTAATACATTATGTCAAATCAAAAATATAAAGTTAATATATAAAGGTAAAATATAACGCATATTTTATATAAATAAAAATAAGATATGATTCAAATAAAAGGATTTTAAATTTAAAAAGTGTAAAAAAAATCATAATCATCAATTGTCCTCATCAATGATTGAGATCAATTGTAGAGAAAATTTTTGCTAGAGTGTTATTTTTAAACATTGTCACTTTTGTTAACCTTTTTTAAAGTTTTTTTTTTTACTTTTTAAACATTCATAACTTTTATATATGTGTTGGTCCAGATGATCGTTTTAACGTGCTTCTGATGAATATTTAACACAAGAATCCATAAGACATCACTATATCTAATACCTTGTGGACCAAGTAAAGATAGAAAATAAACACAAATCAAACATGCCTCATTTGCAAAAGGATTTGTAATGATGAAGAAGAATAATGCTCAAAGATGACAAATATAAGCTCCTAGCAATACACAATCGATCAATAAACTCAAATCAATAATATCATTAAAGGTCCAAGAGTTACAAAATGAGCAACAAGCAAACATATTTATACATGATCTAGTTTCACATACAGTTTCGCATACTACAAAATGCACTATGGCATGTGAAACTACAGGGCAAAACTGTAGTTTCGCATGCAGTTTTGCATGCCACAAAATATAAAATAAGAAAAATCTAAACTGGATCCTATTACAATAATATCTAAGCTATAAGAAACTATGACTAAACCAAAAAAAATGGCGAGGTGAATACCACCCTGTACTTGATCATCAATACTCCCCCTAGGGGGGTATTCACCTGCTAGGTCTTCAGGATCAGCTCCAGCCTTTGCTTGCTCCATCATTCTCGCCAAGTCTCTAACTTTTGCCTCCGGATCTTCATGTTTATGCACGCTCTTTGCGAGCTGCTTAATCTTCAATCTCACACCCTGAGCTTTGTTTGCTACCCTCTTAAACAAGCTGGCCTCAGTTTTAGTCTCTTCTCCTGCCCCATCCTTAATCTGATTCTACACAGCACCTTCAGATCATCGTGTAACGCCCCCACCTTCAGATCATCGTGTAACGCCCGAAAATTTCAAAGAAATGAAGGCAGAAAGAAGTTTTTGCGAGAACCTTATGCAAAAAGCTGAGCTGGGTATAATTAGCTGAGAACACCCAGCCTGACTCTATTTTCACGCGATAAGTACTGCTGTTAGAGAGAGAAAGTGGCTGCGTAGAGAGAGAAGTGAAGAATCCAAGTGTTTGAGGTATGTAACTCATGTAGTAACTCGTGTTATGTACTAAGAATGGATTTTTGATGAATATAACGCATGGTTATGTATTTTTCTCTCGGTAAAGGCTTCAAGAAGGTTGTGTTTGTGCTAGAACTTCACGAGGTGAGTTTCTAGTCCCCTTTTTACATAAGTTTTTATGTTTTGGGGCTATTATGCATACTAACACGTTTGAAAATGCTTATTTATGCTTGAGTTGATGTTGTTATGATGTTAAGCATGTTAGAAAAGCCTTAGACGCGATAAGTAATGACTGGGCGGGAAAAACCCGTAGTTTTCGCGCGAGCAGTTAAGTTGTACTTTATGAAATTTGAATCTGCGAAGTTCTCGTGCGAAAGGAGGTAGTTCTCGCTCGACAGGTAGTTCTCGCGCGATATGTATGTTTTCAAGCGACATGAAATTTTCGCACGACTTGTAGTTCTCGCACGACAGTGATGATTGGATGTGTAGGATTTGAATGTGGTAAGGTTCTTGGGCGAAAGGCTAGTTCTAGCGCGAGATGATGCTGGTGTATGTTTAAGTTTTCGCATGGTATGATGTGATGTGTGATGTGATATCTTTTCATGTTAAAACGAATTTAAAATGTTATGTTTATGATGTGACTTTACTTGGTATGTACGTATATGTAAGTAAAGTATTATGTAATGAAAGTGAAAGATAACGATGATGAAAAGTGGAACGTAATGAATGAATGAAAGTCTTACAAGCAAAATGATGGAGGTTCACAACTCAATGAGGTAGTTGTTTGCTCAACTGTGTGCGATTTAGATAACCCTTGATGATGCGCACAGGGGTCTAATCC
Source organism: Flaveria sonorensis (assembly GCA_025506505.1). NCBI lineage: Eukaryota > Viridiplantae > Streptophyta > Magnoliopsida > Asterales > Asteraceae > Flaveria > Flaveria sonorensis. The sequence goes on from CM046423.1 coordinate 60,498,819, forward strand.
TTTAGATTGACCAAGATGTGATGGGATCCTTGTCGCGTACCCCGGTACTGTGTCAACTTCGGCATGACGTGGGGGTTTATTTATAAACCCCGGCATAGTACCAGCTTTGGCATGACATGGGGGTATTGCATGTGGCAGGATCTATATATAAAGATGAATGATGTTAACGAACGAAACAAATGATGAATGATGACGAATGATGGTGAACGATGATGAAAGATAATAAATAATTATTATCAAGATGTATGTATGATGTATGATCACGTACGAAAGTAAAGAATTTTTTTTAACGTAAAGTAAAGTATTTTATTATAAAACTAGAACTCACTCAGCGTCGCTGATTTTTGTATGCATAATAGTTGGCAGGTAATTGTTGATGCTGAGGAGGTGCAGGCATGGATGCATAAGCTATTGGGGATGATTCAAGTCTGGCATCCATATTTTTAAGAAAGTTATTTTATTAATACAATTTTTGAGATGTAAAAGAAATGATGTGATGATTTAACACGATTTTAATTATTAATGAAAAGTTATATTTCTGCTGCAAAATGATGTGTTTTAAATGTTTTATGCGATGAATGACTAACTGTAGGCGCTCTGGGAACGGGTCCTTACAAGTTGGTATCAGAGCCAAAGTTTAAGAGAATCGGATAAATTATTTTCAAAACCTAAAACTTAAATTGAGAATGGGACGAAAGGGAAGGGATGCCAGTCTTAGTAGCTATATACCTGCAGGTAAATATTTTATGTAAACGTTTTATGTAAGTTAATGAAAAAGGAATTATGTGCGCGTGTTTTGTGATTTATGTACCTTTAATAGATTTGGATACTGATGTAGTCAGGATAGGGAATGCTTGGGGGATGAAGAGTAAAGTAAATGGCTAATCACAACTGGCCACTGTAATTAAAGACTTACTATACTTGACATAATCTGAGCTATTACCTTGAATGACCGTGTTGATGTTTAAATCTTATAGTACTTTAAAGATGGCTAGTGGTAGATCTTCGAAGGCTTCCCGAGGTGGAGTACGTAGTGGACGTGGTGTTGGGCCGCGTGTCACGAGGAACAGGGCTAGGACTGCCGAAACGGGTCCTGAAGAGCCCGAGCTTCATCACCATGAAGGTGGGGAGGAGAGTGCTAATTTGAGGGCCTCAGTGAAAGAGACGGTGGTTGAGGAGGTCCATCAAGTCATGCAGACGATTCTACCGTCTGTGGTGACTGAGGTTATTAGAGCCGTAAGGGAAGACGAGAGGAAGGAGAAACAGGAGAAGAAGAATGCCGCTAGGCGAGGGGGCGAAGAAGGAGGTTCATGGGAAAGGGAGTAACCAAAGATGAAGATGGTTGTTTCCAGTGACGACTGTGAAGGGGTGCAACTATAGGGCATTCCAGAGATGCAAGCCCCCGACTTTGATGGGAATAGGAATGCTGCTGCTGCTCACTGATGGGTGAGGGAGATGGAGGCAGTACTTGATATCAGCGACTGCCGAGAGGATCAGAAGGTGAAGTTTGCTACCCACTAGTTTGTGGATTCGCTCTTATGCTGGTGGGACAACATTGTCCAGGCCAAGGGTAGCAGGGAGATTGGAAAGATGAGGTGAAGTGATCTAAAGAAGCTGGTGATCGAGGAGTTTTGCCCTCACAGGGAACTCGAAAAGATTGAGAGAGAGTTCTTGCAGTTAGAGGCGGGGACCATGACGCACCAGCAGTACACGACAAAGTTGAATGAGATGGCAAGGCTGGTGCCAGAAAAGATGACACCTGTGTCACGAAAGATCAAGAGATACATTCAAGGTCTGCCAGTGGATATCCGCAGACATCTGATCACCGCTCGGCCAGGTACGTTCAGGTCGGTGGTCGATCTGGAGGGGAGATTGTATGACGAGCGAGAGGCGGTGGCTGTGGTGGATGTGAAGAAGAAGTAGGGCAATGATAGGAATGGGAATGGGAAGCGGTACAAAAGTGGTGGTTTTGTGGCCGGTGGTAAAAGGATGAGGGTTGACGATCGAAAGGCGTTAACAGGGGGAGAGAAGGCATGCAAGAAGTGCTAGAAGGAGCATGCAGGAGAATGTAAGTGGGGATCGAATATCTGCTTTCAGTGTGGGAAGGAGGGCCACATGGCAAGGGATTGTCGCGTGATGAAATGTTACAACTGTGGCAAGAAGGGGCACATGAGAAGAGACTGTAAGAAGTCGAGGGCTGAGAGCTCCGGGGCAAAGAAGGGGATTCAGAAGGAGAAGGAGGGGCAGAGGGTGAAGGCCAGGGCATTCACTATGACCCGGGAGGAGGCTAGGGTGGACCCCGATATGGTGTCAGGTACATTCCTAGTAGTGTTTTTTAACTCTGGTGCTAGTAGGAGTTTTATTTCTACTGCCTTCTGTGATAAGTTTCCCGTTAGGAGTAGGAAGATTGATGTGCCCTTCGATGTAGAAACTACCATTGGTAAGTCTACCAGGAGTTCTGATATGGTAGAGGATTGTGACATAGAGTTGGAAGGCCATAGGTTCTCTGCTAGGTTGATCGTGATGCCTTTAGGTTGATTTGATGTAGTCCAAGGGATGGATTGGCTGGTAGCCTACGAGGCAAACATCGTGTGTCGAAAGAAAATGATTTGATTGACCGGGTTGGATAGGAGATCGGTGATATTTGTTGTGATAGAGTTGGTACGGCCCCGAAAGTAATTTTGATGGTTGTGGGAGAGAAGTGTATGAGGCATGGATGTGGTGCCTATCTGGCTTATGTAAAGGATGTGGATGCGTCAGTACCATGATTGTCGGACATACAGGTTGTGTGTGACTTCCCAGACGTATTCCCGGAAGATCTATCAGGTGTGCCACCTGACCCCGAGATCGAGTTCCAGATTGATTTGATACCTGGTGCCCAACCTGTTGCTAAGGCGTCGTATCGTCTAGATCCCTTCAAGATGAAGGAATTGATGACTCAGCTGCAAGAGTTGCTGGATAAGGGGTTCATTCAACCGAGTATTTCTCCATGGGGTGCTCCGGTCTTATTTGTAAAGAAGAAGGACGATAGTATGAGCATGTTCATCGACTACCGAGAGCTAAACAATTTGATGGTGAAGAATCGGTATCCATTATTGATGACTTGTTTGATCAGCTCCAAGGTGCCAGTTGGTTCTCGAGGATAGGCCTCCGATCTGGTTATCACCAACTGAAGGTGAAGGAGTATGACATTCCTAAGACAAGTTTTCGTACGTGTTATGGACACTACAAGTTTCTCGTGATGTCTTTTGGTTTAACCAACGCACCAGCTGCTTTTATGGATTTGATGAATCGGGTGTGTCAGCCTATGCTGGATAAATCAGTGATTGTTTTTATCGATGATATCCTGTTTTATTCAAAGAGCAAAGAAAAGCATGCCGATCACATTCAGGAGGTGCTGGAGACGCTTAGAAGGGAGAAGCTGTATGCTAAGTTCTCCAAATGCGCATTCTGGTTGCGTGAGGTTTAGCTTCTGGGTCATGTGGTCTACTCGGAAAGGATCATGGTAGACCCGGAGAAAGTTGAGGTGGTGATGCAATGGAAGTCTCCAAAGACGCCATCTGAGATTCACAGTTTCTTGGGTTTGGAGGGCTACTACAGGAGATTCATCCAAGGCTTCTCCAAGATAGCTTTACCATTAACTAAGTTGACCCGTAAGGATATGAAGTTTGTATAGGGTCTAGAGCAGGAGAATGCTTTCGAAGAGCTAAAGACGAGATTGACTCAAGCTCTTGTCTTGACGTTACCTGAAGGGAGTGAAGACTTGGTGGTCTATTTGGATGCTTCTTATTCGGGATTGGGTTGCGTGTTAATGCAAAAGGGGAGAGTTATAGCCTATGCGTCCTGACAGTTGAAGATCCATGAGGCTAACTACCCTACTCATGATTTGAAGTTGACTGCTGTGGTCATCGCATTGAAGAATTGGAGGCACTTTTTGTACTGAACGAAGTGCACTATCTTCACTGACCATATGAGCTTGAAGTACTTCTTCGAGCAAAAGGATCTCAATATGAGGCAAAGAAGATGGTTGGAGCTTATCAATATGAGCAAAAGGATCTCATATAACAACAGTTATCATGCCAGCGTTGGTATGCCTCCCTATGAGATACTGTATGGTAGAAGGTATAGAACGCCTGTATGTTGGGGTGACATCGGGCAAAAGGAGTTGGGGAGCATTGAGGTGATCGAGGCTACGACCGAAAAGTTGGAGAAGATCAAGGCCTTTATGAAGGCAGCAAAGGATAGATAGAAGTCGTATGATGATAAGAGACGTAGACCGATCGAATTCAAGGTGGGTTATGTTGAAGGTATCACCTTGAAGATATGATCGTGCCACTCGAGGATATCGAGGTAGATGAACGGCTCAATTACGTGGAGCAACCAGTGGCCATAATTGATAGAAAGGAGAAAAGGCTAAGGAATAAATTGGTTCTACTTGTGCGAGTATAGTGGAGACACGGGAAGGGGTCCAAGTCTACATGGGAGACCGAGGAAGAGATGAGGCGGCATTACCCATAATTATTCGAAGGCTGACAGGTTTTGAGGACGAAACCTAAATAAGGGGGGTGGACTTCTAACGCCTGAAAATTTCAAAGATATGAAGGCAAAAAGAAGTTTTCGCGCGAAGGAAGGTTCTCGCGTGAGAACCTCATGCGAAAAGCTGAGCTGGGTATAATTAGCTGAGAACACCTAGTCTGACTCTATTTTCACGCGAGAAGTGTTGCTGTTAGAGAGAGAAAGCGGCTGCGTAGAGAGAGAATTAAAGACTCCAAGTGTTTGAGGTATGTAACTCGTGTAGTAACTCGTGTTATGTACTAAAAATGGATTATTGATGAATATAACGCATGGTTATGTAGTTTTCGCTCGGTAAAGGCTTCGAGAAGGTTGTATTTGTGCTAGAACTTCAAGAGGTGAGTTTTTAGTCCCCTTTTTACGCAAGTTTTTTATGTTTTGGGGCTATTATGCATACTAACACGTTTTAAAATGCTTATTTATGCTTGAGTTGATGTTGTTATGATTTTAAGCATGTTAGAAAAGCCTTAGACACGATAAGTTATGACTGGGCGGGAAAACCCCGTAGTTTTCGCGCGAGCAGTTAAGTTGTACTTAATGAAATTTGAATCTGCGAAGTTCTCGTGCGAAAGGAGGCAGTTCTCGTACGACAGGTAGTTCTCGCACCATAGGAAGTCCTCATGCGATCCGGTAGCAAGAGAAAACTATAGTTTAGCATGGACTACGAAACTATAGAGTTGCAAGATCCGATCGAAACTGTTTAGTGCACACGGGCAGCATGACTAGACAGTTTTGCACGGATTAAAGAACTTTCGTTCAGTTTCGCACCATAACACCTTAGTTTCTCACAAAGAATGTGCGAAATCTAAAAGTCACAGATACGATTTTTCGACCAAAACTTGATTAAACGCCATACAAAGGTTCGAAACCAGTTAAAAGTCAAGGATTATCAGTTAGAAAAGCAAAAAAACATGACAATAATCGATTTAGAGTTAGATGGGAGAAGGTCGATTCGTATTCAAATTTTTTGAGAGTTTCGCAAATGACGAAACAAATGACGAAACTGATATACAACTTAGTTTCGCATAGGATGAAACTATAGTTTCACATGGATGAAGGTTAACTTATATCATGCGACTACCAGTGAATCTATAGTTTCGTATGCTCAACCAGCAAGCAAAAGAGTAGCTTTGCATGGCGAAACAATAGTTTTGCATAACGAAATTACAGTTTCGTAGGAGATATTAATTTGAAAATAAAAAGAAGACTTCTTTACGCACAAGATAGACTTTAAGATAGGTAATAAGAAATAAAAGAGAAAAGACAAAGACAAATATAAGAATATCAGACACGCTTTTCAAGAAATTGTCTAGAGAATCAAGGATTGGCGGGATTGTCAATATGTTTGTCCATTAAACCCGTGCCTTATTCTTTTCAACACGTAATCTGTAGCTGTCTTTATCATGTTTTTGATTTGATTAAAGAAGCTCTAGTAACATGGTCCCCACAGACATCTGATAAATCACTTATCCCGTCCTCATGGTTTATTAAGCAATATGATCAACTCTGCTTGATTTTCTTTTGAGGTTTCGAAAATGATCTTGATTTTAGAAGCATTATGACTTCATTTTGGTGAACAGATAATGAGAGCTCCAGGTCTATACTCACGTATTACAGAGGAGATGATCATCTGAGCGTGCTGATAAGAGCTACAGGTTTATACTCACGTATAACAGAGAAGATCATCACTCCAGGTCAATGTTCATACATAGCAGAGGAGATAAGCATGAGATAAAGTTTTTAAGAGATAACGAGAAGCTTCAATTCAGAGACAATTCTGAAGAGCTAGACTAGAAGCAATTATCATGCTGACTAGAAGCATCATTCCGAACTTAAGGATATGGAGATTTGGTGATTTTGGTGAAATGAACACAGAGATTTGAAGCTCTCAACCCGTTTTTTGCCAAGGACTTGTAACTTTGTGCAGGCCAAGATGTCAGAGGGATAATCCTTATCACCGAGTTCTTGAACTTTAGTTTAGCTACATGATCACCGATTTCTTCGTTTTAGGCCACAGGGCCTACCGACATATCCCAACACCATGACTCTGACCTCCTTCAGACACTCTCCAAGCTTCTTGAATCCTACACCATTAAGTTTATATACATGAAAACTTTAAAAGAGCCAATTTAAACAAGTTAAAGTCTATTCTCCCCTGAAATTTCTATAAAGTGCAACTAAGGAAATTTCCTCTTTCAAACTGGAATAAACTTTGGGGAAGTGTGGGTATCGAAGCTCCTAAGCACATAAGTCATTAAAAAATTATTTGAATTGAAAGATATATAAATATGTATATAAATTTTTTTAATAAAATCAAATCACTAACGAGATATTAAATATTTACAGATTGTCGCCAGAATTTGCTGTTAGAAAGATATTAGACCCAATATGTTGATCAATTTATAAAACCAAGGTTTATTAAAAGTTTTTATGAAAAGATCAGCCTTTTGACTTTTGGTGTCAATGGGAATAATATCTATAAACCCGTTTTCCTATGCATCACGAATTGCATGAATTCTTGTTTCAATGTGCTTGGTGCGTGTGTGATGAATTGGATTTTTGGCAATTCCAATGGCCGCTTCATTATCGCAGAAAAGAGGTATGTGAAGAAAATTAATCCCGTAATCCATCATTTAATGTTGAATCCACATCACTTGACAGCAGCAACTTAAAGCAGCAATATACTCAGCCTCGCCTATGGACAGAGAAACTATTGTATGCTTTTTGCTTTGCCATGAAACAAGACAATCCCCAAGATATTGACATCCACCAGTGACTGAGTTTCTATCAAGCTTACAACCTCCATGATCACTATCAGAATACGCATGAAGATCAAAATTTCCTCTCTTTGGGTACCAAAGACCCAAACGGGGAGAACCCTTCAAGTTGCGGAAGATATGTTTAACAGCTTTCTCATGAGATTCCTTTGGATTGGCTTGATATAAAGCACAGTAACACACAGCAAATGCAATATCTGGACGACTCGTGGTGAGATACATTAGGGATCCGATCATTGAACAATAACGATGAGCATCAACTGGCTTTCCATTGTCATCAGGGGTTAGGCAGGTTTGTGCAGAAAATGGAGTGAGTTCGGGAGAAGCATCGTTCATGTTGTACTTTGATAGGATTTCCAGAATGTACTTCTCTTGATGAATGAGAATTCCATCTGGCTTTTGTTCGACCTGTAATCCTAAGAAGAAGCACATCTCCCCTATCATGCTCATTTCAAAGCGTTCTTTCATCACTTTTTCAAACTCTCTACACAATATTTCATTTGTTGACCCGAAGATGATATCTGATCCGGTTGTCGAGACTCGATCAAAAACAAGTTATTATATCGGTCTTAGCTACCTTTATTATGTAAGGGTAAGTAAGGTCGTCTCCACAGGGAATATGTCAAAAGTGTTTAACGAATATAACCCAGTTAACTTAAAGACATGAACTTTAATATTAAAAATTGAAACTTTAAACAATCCCTAAAATATTAATGCAAAAAGCAACAAACTTTAAAACTTATTTAACTAAATAATAAGAAACAATACTTTCGGGGTTCAAGTTCTACAAGATCGATGGGTTATCAAGTGTACTTTAAGGTTGCATAAAACGACTCAAGATTTTAGCTTTTGATTGAAGTGATAACCAAGGAACAGTCTTTTAAGACTCGTTCATTTACAAAGTTACCAATTCATCTCTATCAAGTTATCTACTACTCTCAATGAGCTAACGATGCAAGAAAACCGAAAACTGATGATAAAGAAAATAACTTTCTTTATAAACAAATTGTTTAACTCAATCAAAACCCTTAATTACATTCAATCACAAAGTGTTTAACATAAAACCCTAAGTATGACTAACCACTTCACTTGTAAGGAACTATCCACCCGAAAGCAATCATGAAGGATCTAGCCACGCATCATCTTCACTATGCCTTTGATCTTGAATTGAAGAATGTTTGTGGATGATTTGGGGAGCCTTAGAACACCAAAAATCACCTTAGAATTATCAAGAATTGAGCTTGAAAATATCTCCCTCGAATTAGGGTTGAATTGGGTTTAAATAGCTTGAAATTCCATAAAATTCGGAGTTTGTTGGACCACCGGCGTATGATACGCCCAGGGGTAACATACGCCCCCTTCTATAATTTTTGTCAAATACGCCCACAAATATGCCCACACATACACTAACCGACGTATGATACGCCTATACCCAGCGTATCATACGCTGGTTTAGGGTTTACTGGACCATTTTGGTTTAGGGTTTACTTGGCCATTTTTGTAACTTTCATTATTTTTAGCTTCAACCCTTGTAGTTTCGTCTTCTGTTCCTTTTTCTCCAAAACAAGCCTTTTCTAACTCCAATTCCCACAAATCAAAACCCCAACAACATAAACTTGTTCCACACTAATCACAATGTAAATTCATGCTTTTAAGTTAATTAGACATCAAGTTTTTACCCCGCGATCAATATCGTCGACATATACTTGGACAATGGGTACATCTCCATTAACCTCCTTCTTGAACAAAGTCATGTCTATAGTTCCACATGTGAAGCCTTTTCTGAGAAGATACTGTGTTAGGGTTTCATACCAGATTCTAGGAGCTTGATGTAATCCATATAAGGATTTATCCAATTTGTACACTTTCTCAGGAAAATCTATATCTTCAAAACCTGGTGGTTGACAAACATAGATCTCTTTGTCAATGGCTATATACAGGAATGCACATTTTACATCCATCTGAAAGACTTTAAAGTTTTTGTGAGCAGCATGAGCGAGAAAAATTCGAGTGGCTTCAATCCGAGCCACGGGGGCAAACACCTCTGTGTAGTCGATCCCGTCCTCTTGAGAAAATCCTTGAACAACCAGTCTTGATTCATTTCTAACCACAACCCCACGATCATCTGGTTTGTTCTTGAATACCCACTTTGTACCAATCGGATACTTGTTTGGAGGAAGATCAACTAATTGCCACACCTTTAATTTTCTGAATTGTTGAAGCTCTAATTGCATTGACTCCACCTAGCTTGGGTCTTGAAGTGCCATGGTAATATTTTTTGGAACAATTTGAGATAGAAAACAAGAAAAGAGACATTCATTGATAAGCCCATATTGGCTTCGAGTCCTGACACCGTCAGATATTGATCCAATGACATAATCATGTGGGTGGTCTTTTAGGGTTTTGAAGTTAGTGTTTAGGATTGAGGAATTGGATGAAGTGGGTTGTGGTGATGATGGTTGTGAGGTAGATGACGGTAAGGTGGATGGTTGATTAGAAAGAGAGTTTTGTGACAGCTGTGGTAGTGTTGAAGGGATTTGATGTTCAGGTTTAGGTGGGAGATCTGGTTATGGTTCTGGTTGTGGTTAAGGTTATGGTTGAGTGGAAATGAAGGGTTGACCACTTGATGAAGGAATGTCATCATCAGGAAAGGATGGCAGATTGAATGAATTGAAAACAGTGTTTGAATCATAGAACCAATCCGAATTAGAACCAACATTGGAAACATTGAACTCTTACCAATCAACATAGAAATATTCTTGCACAATTCTTGTTCATTTGTTGTATACTCTATAAGCCTTTTAAGTTGAAGAATATTTGAAAAAGTAACATTCACCAGACACAGCTCCAAATTTTGAATTTTGAGCTTGCGTATTCAACAATATGCATGAGTAGCCAAAAGGACGAAAGAAGTCATTCAAAGGTTTTCACTTGTGGAACAGTTCATATGGATTTTTCATCTTATCTTTCATAATAAAACTCTGTTTAGAACATACGAAGCACAGTTGACTGGTTCTGCCCAGAAAATGATAGGAAGTTTAGATTCAATGAGCATAGTTCGAGCTGCTTCAATGAGAGTGCGTTTCTTTGTTTCAGAAACACTGTTCCATTGAGGTGTTTGTGCAGCGCTAAACTGTCTAAGAATCCCTTTGCTTGCACAAAATGAATCAACGATCTGATTTCTAAAATCTATTCTGTAACCTTTCGTGTTTTCGTTAATTAATAGTTAACCCTGTTATGTTCTTGTAAGGACTATTTATGTCATTTAAGAAACTATATGGGTTGTTTATGAATGTTCCTCTTGTTGTGTATTAATTCATTAATTTAAGAGTTAATAAGTTATTTTTACTATAATAAACATAATAATAATAGTCAAAATAAAATAAAAATAATAATAATAATAGAAATAATAATTTGTAAAAGTTAAATAATTAATAAGTTAGAATAATGTTTAAAAACTTAAAAGTTTAATTAAGTTGAGGGGGCCTTAGTGATAAATTTGAAAGTTTTAAGCATAAATTAATAAAAGTTAAAACTGCAGGGACCAAACGTGTAACTTTTAATAAATCAACCCAAAACCCCCCCCCCCTCACCGTCGACCCAACTCCGGCCACCCCTCGGCCGACTCTCCGGCGAGGCCAAAACCCCAGGAATCCTTCGTATTTCGACATCAAACTGTCCCAATCGGTTCGTGTGCATGATTCGAAACCGTTTTAGAACCTTAATCGCCTTTAAACAACGGATATGAACTCGAAAGACCCGAGTAACCGTCGCCATTATCAACAGAGCCGTTCGGCATTCAAGACTCAATAATAATCCAATTAATTAAACTTGAACAATCGTTTAACTATCCCTAATCTATCACCACTTGCAATTTCATCTGAGAAACACACAAACCCCGCATTCGATCCCCACTTCCATCGTGAACTGCAACTGTAGTGTTTTTCAACCTTCAGTCGTTCTTAATTAAAATTGATAAAGGGCTTTCAATCACCGAGACCAGTAGAAGCTATCTATGCAACGAATTTGATTATTAACATCATTTGCAACCTGAACCAATCTCGACATAGCCGCGACTTGTTCTTCGTCTTGCTCACCATCGATTCGACTTTGATCTGGGTAAGTATACATATTATTATGTTCGTATGATCATTACAAACAAAAGCCCTAAGTTTAATTCGGCTGAAACATACGAATTATCGATCAATTTGATGAAATCCGAAGTTAGGGTTCATGGGATTTGGGGGTTTCGAGTAGTTAATGCTTTTAACAATTAAAAACCACTTTCTGTCAGGCATAGGCGCCCTAGCCTAATGGTAAACCACTCCCATGTCATCCTTGAGGTCCCGGGTTCGAACCCGGGCAACCTCAAACATTTTTTTAAGGCTTTTCAGCCTTTAAATAAATTATGGAAAATTTTTAATAATTATAAAAATTATTCTTGTAAACTTTAAATATTTTTAAGGACACCAAATTATTTTCTGTAAATTTGTTACTTTAATATTTTTATAAAATATTTTTAACACATGTTATACTTAGTTTATTTTTATAAAAATAAACTCTAAGTAATAGTTTAAATCACTAAATTATTATTGGTTAACACGTTATCTTTAATAATAGTTTAACCATGATAATTATAAAATTTATTTACATTTTATAATTTAACTTTACAAATTATTATAAATGATTTTATTTCCTCTCCATATTAAATTACCTAAATTGTATTTTCTTTCATTGGATTAATATATATATATATGATTTTCATAGTTAACCTTATTTGTAAAACCCCAAATTCCTATTGAAACCCTAGTTCACGTATGAATCGTTAAACTTATCTTTAGACTTAATCTTGGAATATATACGTTTAGGTATCTTGTAAAAGGAATCGTTGGAGCACTACTTAATTACTTGTTATTACCTTTAACACCAACTTATATCATGTGAGTTTTCCATGCCCCTTTTTACTTTATTTCACACCTTTTGGGGTGAAACATATTAACTTTATGAACTTGCACTTGTAAACATCTTGCTACTTGTAAATGCACATGCAATTCATTTATAAACTTTGTCATGGTTATTTGTAATATTGTGAGCTTTATATGATGAATATTATATGTTGACAATCATTAACTATTGCTAGCCTGGCGACGTCATAGATCTATGGGTCTGACAAGCCTATTTGGTGCTAAAGCCTAGGTTATTGCCGGCTCCTAGTGTCGTATTCTTGAGCACTATGGGAACCAAGTACACTTAGCTAATCGTTAAACTTGTAAATGATATTCTTGGTCAAGGTTTGATTGTAGCTATATGTTATCTATAAACTTGCTTATTTCGTAACCATTGACATGAATTGCTACTTGTAAACTTTTATATATATATATGTATGCTTAACCCATGGAAACTCACCAACTTTTAAAAGTTGACCCTTTTATTTTTAACATGTTTCAGGAAATGCACAAGGTTGATGATTATCTTTTGAAGCATGCTTACACCTAGGATTTGGACCTAGGAAAAATAAATAAAATAACTTGAGACTTGAAAGTTGAACTTTGTTTATTTTTGTTTGTTGAGACATTTGGTTGTAATGTTTATTTCAACTTAAGAATTTTTATATTTACAATTTATGGTAGTGTTATGTGGCTGTGAACAATCTTAACCCTCACATCTTGACGTTTCCGCCGTTAAGGTTGGGGTGTGACATATTCCATTTTCAATTTTGATCGCCAAAACTTTCTTGTTGTTGATGGTCTCAATAGTCAGAATTAGCTTCTGCAACACCTCTATTGTCTCCCCTTTGTGTGATAGGAAACAAACCCAAGAGTATCTAGAATAATCATCCGTTACAACAAGACAATAAGACTTTCTAGCAATAGTTTTCATACTTATTGAACCGAACAAATCACAATGTAATAACTCAAGAGGATTAGAAATAGAATCTTCTTGTTTAAGCTTGTGTGATTTCTTGTGTTGTTTACCTTTAGCACAAGACATGCATTTTTCAACAACAGAAAAATCCTTTTGAGGTAATCCTCTGACAAGATTATTTTTAACCAATTTGTTAATATTTTTAAAATTTACATGGCCTAAACATCTATGCCAAAGAAAAGGCTCAAAAGAGGAAGCTTTTGACAAGAGACAAGTCATGGTGGAAGTAGGTTCTTTGGAGTTCATATCAAGAAGATATTTGTCATTTTTCCTTGGAGCTTGCATAATCACTAAATCTTGTGGAATTAAAAATTCTGGCTTAAGAAACAAACATTCGTTAGACTTAAAAAGCACAGGAATATTCTTATCACAAATTTGTGACATGCTCCAAAGATTGAATGCTAATTCAGGCACAAAATTTACCTTTTCCAAGGTTAAAAAACCATTGGATACCTCACCTTGACCTATCATTTTACCTCATTTCTTATCACCCGTAAAAGCAACATATCCTCCATTTATTATCCGATAATTGGTAAGAAGGTCCTTCAATCTGGTCATGTGTCTGGAGCATCCACTATCAACGTGCCAAGTGCTATAGATAGTCCTTCTTGAATGTTCCTGGAAAATGAATTAAAGAAAATCATTTAGACACAAGGACCCAAACCTTAACCGGCTTGGTTCTAGGAGAGGATGAATTTGTACAAAAGAATCTATCCACAAAAAGTTTTATCCTATTTCCTAGAGAACGGTTATCTACATTCCTATTTACAACCTCTAGTCAATGCTTAACAACATGATCATTTCCATAGTTGAAACAACAAGATCTTAAACTTTTTCTTTTATCTTTTTCAATTGGTACATGATCCATGATAATCTCTTCCTCACACTCAGACATAAGAGAATCATAATCACTGTAAGTGACGTGCACTTCCTGTGAATTGTTTTCTAAGTCAAATGATCTATCATGATTTGTGGATTCTCTTATTTCTGAAATTTTACAATCATGAGAGGATGTTGTTTCACTTGGTGTAGAGATTTGGAATAGGAGTGAAGGTGGGTATGGGAAGATAGATGAATTTTCCAAATAATTTATTTTTGAAGAATTTTTATGCCCTTTACTAAGAACACCAACATTTTCATTAACACTTGAAACATCAACTTCATTTGATTCAAACATTTTGGAATGAGAACAACTTGAATGTAAACTATCCAAACTACAATTTATGCTACTGAAACTATTGTCTACAAGAGACTTTTTGAAATCTGAAGAACTCGAACTACAACTTCCAAGACCTCTACTTCCTCCATAATCATAATCTTCCCAAAACTCTTTATGATTCACCCCTTCTAAACCTGCAAACAAGCTATTAGCATCCTTTTCAATTAAATCATTTATAGGGTGAGGTGTAGGCATTAGAGAATAGCAAAAGGTGCTAGGAGGTGGGTAAACATAAGTGGTTACACTACAACCCAACCCTGTCTTAATTCTAGCCCACCTTTGTTTGTTGTACAGTTCCTCTTGCTTCATTCCAAAAATTGTCCATTTATCAAGTTTTATTTTAAGCTTTGTAGTCTTAAATTCAGCCAAAGTTACCTTTTCAATCAAGGTATTAATTTTCACATTTCTCTCAAAAAGGGTTCTTTTTAAATGATCATTTTCCTTTAAAGCTTCATTTAATTTTACAAAAAGATTTGCTTCATTCTTTTTAAGTTCCTCGTTTATCCTTTTTAGTTCCCCTTCATTTTCTTTTAATATACTGTTCATTTTATAAATTCCAAACAAACGAATTTTGCAAGCAGATGAACACATATCTTGAATTACCTCATATGGAATCTCCATCACCTTCTTCTCAGCAGCTAGAGCCTTTACACAATTGCAGACTCTTGATTCACCTTTCAACTCCTCCTTATTCATAGCATTTGCAACTTCAAACTATTGCTCCCTTTCATAATCATCCTTCATGCTGACCTTCACCTCGCTCTCTTTCTCCTTTTTCTCACGAACATTCTTCAAGTTGTCTTTCACTTCACTCTCCATCCTTTTATCTGCTTCACTTGTTACAACCTCTGCAGTTTCAGCTACCAGGGCATGATTGATTTCTTCTTCGGTCTCTACTAACTCAACACTTCAGTCGAAGTTGGTTAGAAGAGTTGTTTCTTTCTTCTTCTTGTTCTCTTCTTTATCATCTATTGGAATGACCCTGTTAACCCATGTTCCTAGTTCAGTGACAATGGGAGATGGACATTCTCTTTTGAAATTTCTGAGCTATTTGCAGTTGAAGCATTTGAGCTTTGATTTGTCAAATCCAACCTTCGCATTCTGGTTGTCAAAATTCTTTCTTCCTGTTCTCTCCATGAATCTTCTTGCCCTTAGAGTGATCATGGTCATCTGCCACTGAAGATCAGCTTCTTCCAGATCATCAGGATCCACCTGATATATGTCTTCTGCCATGATTCCTCTTCCCTTCAATTCACCAGCCACCAGAGCTTTATAACTATGCACGAAAAGACCAAATAAATCCATACTCTTCGATGGAATCTGTGGGAGATTTTGTGATTTTGATGTAAATCCACCGCCGGTTGTCTTGTCAGTAGTTCTAGTCATACCACTATAAGTTGACTCGTGCATTGATGAATTTGAACTGGATGATAGAATAGCTGCATTCTGTGGGTAAGCTTGAGATGGAATCATTGCTTGGTTGTATTCTCTCCGTTTCAGATCTAAATCGAAGGACTTCAACTTGTTGATTATGTCCATGAGCTTGTAATCCAGAAATCCTCTTTCTTGCCTCAACATCCTTACTAGCAAACTCTATTGAGGTGGTAAAGAATCCAGCAGCTTTGTTACTTTTTCATTGTTTGACAGCTTTTCATCATACTTCTTCAATGAGCTTGTAACAGATAGAAAAAGATGGCCAGATCAGTGAGACTCTTATTCTTATGTCCAACAAAAGAGTTGAATTCCTTTTCAGCTTGAACTTCTTTATCCTTGATCAACTCCTCATTACCATTATAGAATTCACATAACGCATCGTACAAAGCCTTCGCACTTTTATATTCACCAAATCTGTTGTAGATCTCTGCTGATAGGCACAAGGTTAGAGCACCAAACGCCTTCTGATTCAGATCAATCAGCTTGATGTCTCTCTCTGAATATTTTGTCAGATCCGTAATTTGAATAGTCACATTGTCTTCTATTGAAACAGGAACATGAGGTCCTTTCATAATTGATGCCCATTGAGTGTGATCATATACAAGAAGAAAGCTTTCAAACATCTTTTCCAGTCATCAAACCATTGATTAGCTTTGGGGGTCTGTTTGGAGCCACACTCTTAAGATCAGCAAGGGTAAGACTTGTCATCTTTGAAATTTGATTAAATAAAAAAACTAGTAGTTTTGCATAAAAGACAGTAGTTTAGCACGGGAAACAGTAGTTTTGCAGGATGTAGTTTCGCAGACAGAATGTAGTTTCGCAGCTAGTTTCTACAGTAGTTTCGGCAGCAGTTTCGCCCGAAACTATTAAACTTTTGTTCAAGGGAAATGGACAACAATTTCGCAAGAAAACTGATCAGGCTAATGAACTTTCATTCTAAGTTCGCAAAGGAATCACAACCACAAGATTTCTATAGTTTCGCAGAGTAGTTTCGCACGAAGAACTACAGTTTCGCACTATGAGTCTGAAAACCCTCTTTTGCAAAAAAATGACCCAAAAATTACCAAAACTCACTCATATCACAACCAATTTAGAATCTGTTGATTCCACAAGTTTCCCAAGTTCACACCACACCCTCTTCAATCGATTTCTATAGATAACAAACGTAAAATAGCTCCAAAATGATTGAGAAGATGAACATGTCAAAACTAACCAAAAACACAAACAATCAAGAGCACAAAGGCTCTGATACCATTGTTGGTCCAGATGATCATTTTAATGTGCTTTTGATAAATGTTTAACACAAGAATCCACAAGATATCACTATATCTAATAGCTTGTGGACCAAGTAAAGATAAAAAATGAACACAAATCAAACATAACTCATTTGCAAAAGAATTTGTAATGATGAAGAAGAATAATGCTCAAAGAGGACAAATATACGCTCCTAGCAATACACAATCGATCAATAAACTCAAATCAGTAATATCATTAAAGTTCCAAGAGTTACAAAATGAACAACAAGCAAACATATTTATAAAGGACCTAGTTTCGCATACAGTTGTGCGAAACTGTATGCACTATGGCATGTGAAAATACCGGGCGAAACTGCAGTTTCGCATGCCACATAATACAAAATAAGACAAATCTAAACTAGATCCTATTACAAGAATATTTAAGCTATAACAAACTATGACTAAACCAAAACAAACGACGAGGTGAATACCACCCTATACTTGATCATCAATATGTTATAAAACTTTCTTATAAAAATTACACTATAAAAGCGAACGTTTTTATCTTTAAAACGAGTACATTATCGTAATTTAAAAATATAAAAAATATGTTTTTCAGCATATATATTTTCTTCTCGTAATTGTATCTTTACTACAATTCACTGTGTCTTTTTGTTCGTTATAGTTTTTTTTGAAGACTCTTATGTTTTTTTTTCTTTCTAAAATGATGTGTTTTCTAAAATGATGAATTTAAAAAACACATAATTGTGAAATAACACTGTTATATGCTTGTAGTGTATAAAACACAATGATTATATAACAAATAATTAATCTTATATATTCAAATATAAAACAAAACATAAAACACAGTGATAAAATATTTTGTGTTTTTTTCTGCTTGTCAGTGTATTTTATTGAATATTATGATTTGAAAAATAAAGTAGTGAAATAATATTATTATATACTTGTAATTGTAAAATATAATAATAAAATAACAAAAGATTATGTATTATATAAAAATAATAATAAAAATAACACTTAATGAACTAAAATATAAAACAAAATAATTAATACATATAACAAATGATAAAAAAAATATTTGACAAGAGCAACTAACTTGTTTGAAATAATTAGCTGATATATTAGACAAAATAATCTAACATATTTGACATAATTATTAAAATGTTCTTCATTAGAAAAAATCCACATGTCAAGCTATAAACTTTCTTAGCTTTTATAGATTAAATACATATTTTTACTAACTACTCTAAAAAATAATGAGACGGTAATGGTCTACCATGTTACGGGTAAAAACCATTAAAAAGGGAATCCTTTAAGCCGCTAACTTAAATAACAAAAATGTCAAAAAGTTATAACAATATTCAACATAGAGTAAAAAAATCGAATCCACTAAAAATGGTAGATTTGAGAGTACCAAAAGATGGTAGCCTGATAGGCCTATAAATAAAATTGAGGTGATGAGGAAGAATTTTGATTCTATTTCCCACTAAAATCTATTTTATTTATAAAAACATTCTTTAATTAGGTCGGGAACTATTCGTTATAATCACCAAAGACCAAAGGAGAACTTTTTAAAGTCTCCGGGTCTATGAGTTCTATTTAAAATATTGTTGATTTTTAAAAAGATTATTTAACTATTGTGTTTTTTTTCTAAAAATGCTAGTCAAGACTCAAGAAAGAATCCCCGGGTCCGTCCCGCATCAAAAAGATATACTAATAAAGTAAATAAATTGTCATAATAGGTATTTTGTGTTGAAGGAGAAAGTAAAAGAGAATTTTATCAAAATGGTTATAATTAATCATCAAATGTCAGCTTGTAAGTCCATTGGTCATGGTTGATCCAGTCAATTATAACCATTCATTTTATCCATTTTTAGCTTACAGGCTTACGGATTAGCCAACGCATTCAACATAAAATGATAGGAAATTCCACACTTGACCGACCCAGAACAAGTCACGTGTACAATTGCATGTTGAAACAGCTAGTATGACACGTCAACTTCAAGGCTTATTCAGCCTGCAACCTTGAGCGAAGATACAGGCTTAGCCAACACCATTATTGGTCCTCATCAGCCAAAAACTTGTAGGCTAAGCAGTCTTCTAAGGTTAGCCTGTATCATAGTTATAACCTTATCCTGCATTACTTTTCTAGGGTTAGCTCATAACTTCATTCAAGACTAAGCCCACATCTGATATGTAGGCTTAGCCTACACAACTATCTAGGTTCTATCATTAAATCTAGATAGTTATGTGGACTAAAGCTGTTAATAAACCTAGATAGTTGTGTAGCACAAGCCTATATCTATGGAATTATAGGCTTAGCCTATACAACTATCTAGTTTAACTAACAAATTTGTCAGAAACTATGAAAAAATATAGTTTCCTCTCTGTCAATTTGATGCTTATATTATATGTATTTTTATCTTTGTTTTATTTTTTAGTCAAGATGTTATTGGGTTGATATTGCTG
Source organism: Flaveria sonorensis (assembly GCA_025506505.1). Taxonomy (NCBI): domain Eukaryota; kingdom Viridiplantae; phylum Streptophyta; class Magnoliopsida; order Asterales; family Asteraceae; genus Flaveria; species Flaveria sonorensis. The sequence continues at coordinate 60,518,471 of CM046423.1, forward strand.
GTAACTGTTTGGCTTCTTAGGAGTTGCTGGAAGCAGTTGGGCTCAAGTGTGATGCTGTTGCTTTAAGCCCATATATAAGTCGGTCAGATGTTGGCCTGTTAGGCCGTGTCTCGCTTTTCTCTAGGGTTTCTTTTAGGTATTACATAGTTCCTGGTTATGTGATTTGGGAGTTAACTTCGAAATAAAACATAACACAAGAAACACTCCTTTTTCTTTGTAATCTCGCTCTCTCGTCTGTACTAGGGTTCTTGGTATTGATTCAAGTGATCTTGAATCCTTCTTGAGTCTGTTTAGTACTGAATCGACAAACTTGTGATTGAGGTAGTTTGATACTCTAGATTTTAGATTCTCATCTTGTCTTATGTTTTTCGTTTGATATTTACAGACGATTCTATTGGCTTCTTGTGTTTATCATTTGAGACATTAGATCTGATAATTTTTACATGGTATCAGAGCTTTAAGGGCTCTGATGATTCATCGATTCTGGTGATTCCGCTGTGTAAATCGTCTGTCATCTCTTGGGTTTCGCCTTTGAAAACCCTGGTTCTTGGTCTCCTTTTCAAGATCTGTATTTGGTCTCACGTATACTTTCTTGGTAGTTTTGACTACCTCCAGTTGCTGGTGTGTTTGGGCTCCAGTTTAACGGCTAGGGTTGATCTCAAGCCCTGATTCTCTTGAAGTTTTGGATTATTGATCGAGAGGCTTCTTCATCTCGGTAAAATCAAGTAAAGGCTACTGGTTGCTGTGAAGAAATCTTCTTAGTGTGTCTGTAACCCTAAGTGATACATATAGACCCTGTATTCTGGGTCATTGGAACCCCCTTTCTTGGTCGCCCCTTTGGTGAGATCTTTCCATCTTTTTCACTTTTAAATATTTGTGCTATTGATCTGTTGCTTCTGCTTATTCTGTGTGCATCACTTATGTGATTTTCATTTAACCTCTTGTGTGTTTTACATCAACAACTCTGACTAATCCTTGATCTGCCATCAAGAATGGTGTGAAAACCTGGCACTGGTCTGAGTTATTCAGTTGTTCTTTATGCGTTTGCTTGTGTGATCTTCATATCTATATGTCTTTCTTTGCTTTAAAATGAGTGATAATTCTAGTGTTGTGATTAATACTAGACCTTAGTTAGTAAGCTTGATGCTAGTGATCCCCTGTACCTGCATGCTAGTGATTCTAGTTGTTTAACTGTTGTGAATATTAAGCTAAAAGGAAATGAAAATTACACCATCTGGGCTAACTCTATGCTTCTTGCCTTACAAGTTAAAAATAAAGTTGGGTTCATTGATGGATCATGTAAAAAGCTACCTGATAAACATGTGCTTGCTATGCAATGGGATAAATATAATTCTGTAGTACTTGGTTACTAAACTCTATATGTGAAGAATTATATGTTGGGCAAGTATACTTAAAATTAGCCTTTGAGGTGTGGAAAGATTTAAAAGAGACATATGATAAGGTTGATGGGTCGGTTATGTTTGGGTTGTACCATAAAATGAATTCAATTAAACAAAATGGCTCATCCGTTTCTGAGTATTGTCATAAGATAACCTCAATATGGAAACAGTTTGATGCAATGGTGCAATTACCGGCTTGTACTTGTCAGGCATCAAAAAGTTCAATGATTTTAATCATCTGATCAAATTAATGCAATTCTTGATGGGTCTAGATAATACTATCCACTAGTAAGAACAAATCTTTTAACTCGTGATCCTCTTTCTACAATTAAAACTGTGTTTTCCAATTTTATCTCGGCAAGAGTCTCATAGAGCTTCAAATTCTTCTACAAAAAATCAGAATGTTGGTTTTGTTTCTAAATCAAATCAATCTTTTGAAACTAAAAAGAAATTCACAAGCGCTCCTAACCCAAACTTAAAATGCACACATTGTAACAAACTGGGTCACACCATTGATAGATGCTTTGAGATTGTCGTTTATCCACAAGGATATAAACCTCGGATAGGTTAAGGAAACAACCAATCTAAAAAATCTGTTATGTATAACAATGCCTCCTCATCGAGTTCTCCGTCTTTGTCTTCTGAGCAGATCTCCAAGCTGCTTGGCCTATTAAATGAGAAATCAGATGATACTCTTGAAAGTTTGAACTTCGGAGGTACCTGCTTTAGAAGCTTTTTCGCTTCCTTTTTTGGTTCCCATATCTTTAATTTTGCTAGCCAATCTACTATTCCTTCATCAGGATGGGTAGTTGACTCTAGAGCGAACCAACCCATGGTCATGAGTGATGAATGTCTTGTTAATAAAATTGATCTTTTAGAATATGATTTTAAAGTTAAACATCCAAATGGAACTGATGCATTAGTAACAAAATTGGAAGTTTAAAAATAAGTGAAGGTGTAATGCTGTCTGATGTGCTTGTTGTTCCTGGTTATTTCGTAAATCTCATGTCTGTGTACAAACTCCCTAAAGAAAATGGTTTTGAAGTTGTGTTTAATGAACATAAGTGTCTTATTCAGGATTCTCTCACAAAGAAAGTTTTGGTGACTAGTAACCAAGTTGATGGTTTGTATCTATATGGTGACTCTACTAAACTTGCTAAGGTGTGTTTCAATAGTTGTAGTTCATCTAACCTTTGGCACTCTAGGCTAGGACACCCAGGAGATAAAGCTTTATTTGTTATTAAAAATGATCTAAAATTAGAATCTCAAAAGAAGTTAGTTCCCTGTGAAGTTTGTCATAAAGCCAAATAACATAGGGAACCTTTCCCTATAAGTGATCAAAAATCTAAGAACATAAGGGGTCTTGTTTAGTTAGATGTGTGGCGCCCTTATCGGGTTCCCAGTCGAGAAGGTTATCGATACTTTTTATCTGTTGTGGATGATTTTACAAGGTCTGTCTAGGTATATTTGTTGAAGAACAAATATGAGGTGTTTTCAAATATAGAATGTTTTTTTAATCTTGTAAAAGCTGAGTTTGGAAAGTCTGTAAAACATTCAGAAGTGGTAAGGTTCTGAGTTTGTTAATAATCAAATGGCTGATTTTGTAAGGAAAAATGAAATTATTCACCAAAAGTCATGTGCTTACACTCCACAACAAAATGGTATTGTAGAAAGAAAGCATTGACACCTTCTTAATGTTGCAAGAACCATGTTGTTTCAAGGGGGTATTCCCCTTCGTTTCTGGTCTAATTGTGTATTAACTGCTGCCTAACTAATTAATACGACTCCCTCTTCTATTCTGAATGGAAAAACACCTTATGAATTGATGTTTGGTTTAAACCCTCTCTAAATAACCTAAAAGTTTTTGGCTATCTTTGTTTCTTTACTGTTTTAAATGACAATAATAAACTTGATTCTCAAGCTAAAAAATGTATCTTTATTGGGTATTTGTCTTTTAAAAAGGGGTATAAACTTTGGAGTCTTGATAAAAGACAAGTTGTTTTTTCTAGAGACATGAAGTTTTATGAAAATGTGTTTCCATTAAAAAATAGCAATGCCTCTGATGAATCTGATAATGTTCATGAGTCTAGTTTAAATAACTTAAATTTTTTTGATGGTTTAGATTCAAGTCAGTCAAGTAACTTTGATGGTGAAAGATCCTAAGATAAAACGAGGGTTAATACGGATATGAACCCTACTGTTGTGCAGTCTAGTTGCAACACTTTGGATGGTTATGAGAGGGCAGAATTACGACAATGTCCTAAATCTCAAAGAGATTTGGGATCTGATGTGGCTGATTTTCAACAACCATCTGTCCAAAGTGAAGGCATCGATAAGGCAAGCAACAGTGAGTCAGTGAATGACAAAAAGAAACCTTCTGAGGAGATTTATGACCCATCGGTTCTTGTTAGGAAATCAAATAAAAATGTAAAGTTTCCAAAAAAAACTTGATGATTTTATAGTGGAAGGGGAAGTAAAATATGGAATGGAAAAAGTCATAAATTACTCTAAACTTTCTATTGAAAACAAGTGTGTAAGGTTATATTAGAAGATTAGAAGGTTGATGCAACCAAAGAAGCCAAAACAACCAAGAAGCTTCCTGTATGCATGCACTGATATACAAGGTAGAATTTGTTTCGGAAGTTTTACACTCTCCACAAAAAATATTTTAAGTGTAAAATCTTCCGAAGCCAAAGTCCAAATCTTCCAAAGCCAAAGATGAAGTCTTTCGAAGCTTTAGAGACAACGTCTTCTGAAGCCAAATGTTGTGAAGACTGATTTCTTCCAAAGATAGAGATGACATGCTTTCTCTGATCTACTTTTTCATAAAGTTGACTTACTTTCCGCTGCAACTCTAAAGACTCACCAACTTATACAAGTTGGTGAAAAGTCCATGCTTTTGTAAACTGTAGATTATGGTCTTGGGTCTGTAACTTCCTACTTTGTACTTGTTATCCTTTTTATAATAGAAAATGATTTGAGCTATGGCATGTCATAGTCACTAGTCAAAAGGCAATCTGCCTTTTGACTCTACATTGATCTTGTTGTCTAGATTAGTGTTTCCAGCTCGCTATCATAGTATCGACGGCTGTAGGATGTAGTATAAAGTATCTCAGGTCCTTGTATTTCTTTTCATGCTTTGTAACACTTGTAATAGAACTTGAGAGCAATATACAGCATCCTTGAAAACCATATTCGTTTGTTCTTGTTCTAAGTTTTGTCTCAGTTACTTGTGTTCTTGGTATCATCTACACAAACCCGATTCCCCATTTGATCTGTTAAGTGTTCTAAAACTCTCCTCATTGTGAGACTGATTATATTGACCATCCCTTTAACAGGTCCTGCAATTGGTATCGGTGCTTTTCTAGGCTCTTGATTGTAAGATCTCACTATCTTAAATCCCTTCAGTTTCACAAAACACTTAACATCTCAAATGGAAGCTATCACAAGGGTTGATATGGAAACTGGTACTATGACAAAGTCTCCACAGATCACTCCTGATGACTTTGATACTTGGTGCCAAAGAACGAAAGGCTTCATCAAGTCTGAGGACTCCAGGATGTGGGGATCTGTTGTCTATGGACCTCATGTACCATCCACCTCTTCAGCTACTGCTGGTGGTGGTATGATACCAAAGGATATGGCTAATTATTCTGATGAAGACTGGAAGAAGATAGACATAGATCAGAAGGCCATGACCGCTCTCCAAACTGCTCTTCCAAACTCTATCTACAGAGGCTTTAAGAAGTGCAAGACTGCCAAGCAACTATGGGATGCACTGAAGCTGATGTATGAGGGGTCAAATAAAGAAAAAGAGAACAAGAAGGAGCTCTTGAGGCAGCAGTTTGAGAACTTCACCTTCAAGACAGCTGGAAACCATAACTCAACAATACTTCAGGTATGTTGAGATTATGGATACTCTAATGGATGTTGGAGTAACTCTTGAGAACAGGGACATTGTGAGGAAGTTCATGTCCTCTCTTCCTAGATAATGGACACACTATTGTGTGGTCATTAAGAGGACTGAGAACCTCAAGACCCTTACTCTCACTGAGTTGTATGGTATCCTCAATGGCTACCAGATGAAGATGAACATGCAAAATCCATCTGGTAAATCCAACAATCACCAGAGTTCAGCCCTTCATATGGTTGACAGGGATTGCAGAGAACCACAACATCATCTCATCTGCTACCCTGACAACTCATAAAAGGGTCCTTCCATCACCTTCTCGAAGACACCAAGAGAGAGCTACATCCAAGGAAGCCCATACCAAGAGACAAGCTCTTTACAAATCTTTATGTCTACTGATAAAAGCATAGGCAACTTTCTCTTTACCCTTGAACACCTGGACTGTATCCATCCAGATGATCTGGAGTACATGGAAATAGTCCAGCAGATGGCTCTTCTCACTCACAGAGCCAAGAAGTTTTACAAGAGGACAGGAAGGAAGTTTTCTAGCAATGCAGCCAGTGAAAAATTTGGGCTGGACAAAAGCAAAGTAAAGTGTTACAACTGTAACCAAATGAGACACTTTGCTAGAGAGTGCAAGGCACCAAAGACAAATGGTGGCCAAGCACAAACCAGACCAAACTACACTGATAGAGCTCCCCAGAATGAGAAGCCCAAACAGCAAGCTACAGTTGCTATTGAAGAAGGAGGCTTTGACTGGAGCTTTCAGGTTGAGGATGCGTCTCCAAACCAAGCACTGATGGCAAATCATGAAAAAGCCAAGGTATTGAAACATCTTTGTACACCTAAATGTATTGCTAAAGTTAACAAATATAGGTCTTATAACTTCGAGATAAGATCTAATCTTGAGTCCTTAAACATCTTAAAAGCTGATTTCAAAAAAGCTGAAAATGATTACAAAGTTAAAATAGAAGATTTAGAGAAAACCATTTCAACTCTTAAGCATAAACATACCAACTACAGGACTCAGATAAAAGATCTCATCAATAAGTTAACTGAATGCTAGGCTGAGCTTGTTATCAGTAAAGCTAGGGAAGAAAAACATGTTCTTGAAGAAGAGACCTTCAAGAACATGATACCCTCATCCTTGCATGCAAAAGTTTGTTATCAGAATAAGCAGAAACTAGGATCTACTGAGATAGCTCCTCCACACACTCTATTGTCTGTAAGATCTCCAAGGTCTGAAATTTGTGAAGATGAGCTTCCCCTCATAGACCCCATAGATGAAGAGGATGAAGAGAAGATAGTGAAGGATGATTCTGAGAAGAGTGAAGAAGATCATCCTAAGAAGGGTCACTATTCTCCTGAGGAGAGAAAAGAATCTGGGATGACCAAGTCTAAGATGAAGAACTTGATCAGGAGAGCAAAGATAAAATCAAAGAAGGCTCAAGAGATCAAGGCCACTTCAACTCTAAGTAGAAACAAGTGTTTATCTCTGCAGGATTTGAAGTGGTGAAAGCTGAAGACTCAACTATGAACTCTAGTACCAAGAGTTCTAGTTCATGTCCAACTCATTCCAGCAAAGAGAAGAAGGCTGATCAGCTGTGTACCACTGTTACACAGCCTGAACCATCGAGTTCCAAGAGCAAGCCTCACCCTAAGAAGCTTGCTGCATCATCTATGAAGATGAAGATGGAGGTGGAAAGTGATCAAGTTCAGTCTTTCTTTCAAAGAAGACTCTCAGAAGGAAGCAAATGGATTGTATCATGTGTGGTAGTACTTCTCATCTTGCTAAGGATTGCATCTACAATCCTAAAAGTACTATTCACATGATCAAATAGAAAACTTCTGAGAAGAAGAAAGAAAAACTAGCTTCGGAAGGAAAATCTTTTCCCTTCGGAAGCTCCAAGGTGAAAAAGAAGACAAGTGAAAACTTGCCTTCGGAAGAAAATTTGGTCTCGAAAGAAAGGAATGCTTTCGAAATATTGAAGCCTACTGTAGTGAAAGCAAGATCTTTCGAAGGTCCAGTCTCTAAAAATTCAGAAGTTGTTAAATCTTTTGAGGTGTTAAAGGTCAAGTCCAATCTTTCAAAGATGGTGTGGAAGATGAAGAAAGACCAAGTGACTGAAAGTTCTTCATCAACAACAACTAATGATCCTCAAAGCTTGAACATAGGATCAGATACCGTTACATTGTCTTCAAATCACTTTGATAAGCCCAAGACCAGTGAGGCTTGGGTTTCCAAATGTAACTAACCACTTCTTTCTTGTGCAGGAACAACTAAAGACTAAGAGAAATGTATGGATCATTGATAGTGGCTGTTCCAGGCACATGACTGGCAATGGTTCTCTACTTCAAAATTTTGAGAAAATTGATGGAGGGCCAGTTGCTTTTGGAGGAGATCCTGGAGGTTACATTACAAGAAGGGGCATGGTCACAAATGGTAAGCTTAGCATTGAAAAGGTAAATTTTGTCAAAGAGCTTGGGTACAATCTACTGAGTGTATCCTAATTTTGTGATCAGAGACACAACATGCTCTTTACTAAGCATGAGTGCATTGTTCTCAAGCCCAGGGTGGTTATTCCTTAAGAGAATATCCTGCTCAGAGCCCCCAGGAAAGGGAACATTTATAAGATGGACTTACAGGAAACATCTCCTTCAAGAGAAGTTCTTGCTTTCTATCTAAAGCAAATAGTGATAAGTCTTTCCTCTGGCATAAAAGAATATGCCATGTAAACTTTAAAAACATGAATAAATTAATTAAGAATGATTTGGTAACTGGAATGCTAAAGAAAGAGTTTACAAGTGATGACCACTGTATTGCATGCCTGAAAGGGAAGCAACACAAAGTGTCTTACAAGCCAAAGGAAAGGAACTCTATCACTACTCCCCTACACTTATTACATATGGATCTCTTTGGCTCCACTAGTGTAATGAGTTTAGAAAGGACCTCATACTATTTGGTGATCACAGATGACTTTACAAAATTCACTTGGGTCTTTTTCCTTAGAACTAAGGATGAGACTCCTGAGATCTTGAAGAAATTCATTCTAAAAATTGAGAATCAATGTGATCACAAGGTCAAGACCATAAGATATGATCAAGGAACAGAATTTAAGAACCAAATCCTTGATTCATTTTGTGATGAAAAAGGTATTACAAGACAATATAGTGCTCCCAGGACTCCTCAGCAAAATGGTGTTGCTGAGAGGAGAAACAAGACACTTATTGAGGCTACAAGAACCATGTTTTCTGACTCTAAACTACCCATCACCTTCTAGGTAGAGGCAGTCAACAAGCCTGCTATGTGCAGAACAGAGTTTTAGTGGTTAAGACTCATGGTAAGACTCCTTATGACCTGTGGCATAAAAGGAGACCATTTATTGGTTTCCTCAAGTCATTTGGATGTCCTTGCACCATCTTGAATACCAAAGATCAGGTAGCCAAATTTGCTGAGAAATCAGATGATGGACAATTTATTGGATACTCTTCCCAAGCTAAGGCTTATAGAGTATACAATCTCAGAACTAGAGTAGTTGAGGAGTCAGCCAATATGACCTTCAATGAGCACACTCCTAGTATGAAAGGTTTTGGTCCTGATTGGCTATTTGATCTTGATTTAGTTACCAACTGTTTTAATAAATCTTACGAGAATATTTTAGGATCTACAGGTAACTTATCAACAGGAGATCCTAACCCAAGATTTGAGCTGAGATAGACCAAGCAAGAATACTACTTCAGCTCCAGTGGTAACTAACCCTGCAAGTGAAGATCCTATCAGCATAAACATGACAAATTCAGCTGATACATCTAAGATGCCTACAAATTCTAGCTCAGATGTTCAAAACTCAGTGAAAGAGCTTGAAATATAGGAGAAAATGGAGGTGGTGACAGTGATCAAGAATTTCTTGATGCTTATAACCACTCTATAAAAGACAACATAAATGATGTCACACACTTATTGGATCAAGCCTCTCTTGATAAGTGTGCTTATGTGGTGGGTGATACTCCATTGCCAGATCTAAATTTCTCAAATTTAGATCTTTCCAATCAACTTGATGTGATCCCTCAACTCAAGATCCACAAGTCACACCCCACCACAAACATCATTGGAAATGTTGATGCAGGGGTGAGAACAAGAGGACAAACCCATGACCAAAATGTTTGTCTATACTCTTGCTTCTTGTCCCAGATAGAGAAAAAGAAAGTTGATAAGGCTTTGAAGGATGGAAGTTGGGTTGAAGCAATGTAAGAGGAGCTGCTTCAATTCAAAAAGCAAAAGGTTTGGAACCTATGTCATCTTCCTCAAGGGAAGACTACCATAGGAACCAAGTGGGTTTTTAGAAACAAGAAGGATGATAGAAAACTTGTCATCAAGAACAAGGCCAGACTAGTTGTGCAAGGATACATACAAGAAGAGGGAATTGACTACATAGATGTTTTTGCTCCTATGACAAGACTTGGAGTTGTAAAAATATTCCTAGCTTTTGTTGCATCCAAGGATTTCAAGGTCTACCAACTTGATGTCAAGTGTGCTTTTTTATATGGGGTGATTGCTGAAGAGGTGTATGTCAAACAACCACCTGGCTTTGCAAACCCAAATCATCCTGAATATGTCTGTAAGCTTGATAAAGCTCTTTATGGACTACACCAAGCTCCATAAAAGTGGTATGAGACACTATCTCAGTATCTCTGTCAACACAGCTACAAGAGAGGTACTATAGATGGAACTCTCTTCGTCAAAGGAACAGGGAATGACTTAATGCTGGTTTAAGTATATGTAGATGAGATTATCTTTAGGTCAACTAATCCAAAGCTCTGCAAAGACTTTGAGAGGCTGATGAAGAATAGATTTAAAATGAGTGTCATAGGGGAACTTAATTTCTTTCTAGGAATTCAAGTGAAGCAAGTTGACAATGGCATCTTCATAAGTCAGTCAAAGTATGTACAAAACATACTTACAAGATTCAACATGACTGATTGTAAGGTTTCTAAGACACCCATAGCCAGAAACCACTCCCTTGGACCTGATCTTGAGGGGGAGTGTGTGGATGAACATCTCTACAGGGCTATGATTAGGTCTCTTATGTATCTCACAGCCAGTAGGCCTGATATCATGTTTACCACATGCATCTGTACAAAATATCAAGCCAACCCCAAGATGTCACACCTGGTTGTTATCAAGAGGATTCTTAGATATCTCAAAGGTGCTCCCAAGCAAAATTACCTTTGAAAGATTTTCAACTTCCAAGAAACTATCTTTTTGGGCACTTTTTAAGAGGTGGGACCGACATTTGGATTTCAAAGTTTATTCTTTTGCTTTAACTTTGTCTCAAATCCATTTCATATATATTCTCTCAACGGTCCCCCCTCTTTTTACTATCCTCTTCATTTGCAATTTTCTCTAACCTAATTTCACCCACAAACTGCCTTTGTTCTTATTTTTCTTCTCAATAAAGCTACCTCAAATAGCCAACCCTGACCGCAGAAACCAACCCGATTTCTCCATGCATCTTCATAGGCAACATAATCAAGTTACTCTATTAGACTCTGAGAAAGATTCTGGTTTCTCAGAGGTTTGCTGATACCTTTCTTTGTCAAACTACTTCACCTCCCTCACCATTGATCCTCCTCTCTATGAGGATCAGTTATTGGAATTCTGGAGGACCTGCCAAGAGGTCACCATGGATGGGGAGAAGGCACTGTCTACCACAGTGCATGGGAGGACAATCTTCATAACTCCGGCCTCCATCAACACTCATCTTCAGCTGGATGATGTAGAAGGTGATTTTTCCTTTCCAAAATCTATTATTAACCATTCCTTTGAACAGATGGGCTATGAAGGTGACTTCTCAGTCAGGACCTTCAGAAAGGGGAAGGTCTCATCTCAGTGGAAGTACCTCCTCCATGTAGTTATCCACAGCTTATCCAACAAGCATGAAGGTTGGGACCAGATTCCAGAAGACCTTTCCTTTAAAGTCTATGGAATGGTTCAAGGGGTCAAGTTTAGGTATTCACAATTTGTTTATACCAATTTACTTTCAAACTTAGACTCCTTAGAGTATTACATGTTTCCTAAATATGTCCAGCATATTCTCAATTATGAACTGGGCTCACAGTTGAGGGGAACAGGTAATATTCTAAAATTGGGACAGATAAGCCCGGCATCTTCAAGACCATGAGGAAGCCAACTTTTGGCTTCTCAGGGGTAGAAATAGCCCTTGTCCCAAAAATGTTAAAGCTCATTACACAAGGTGACAATCTAGCAGCACCAGCCAGTGTTGAACCCACACCTTCTACTTCTCAACCACCAATAAAGCCAAAAATAACCATCACCTACCAAAGAAAATTCAAACGAACCCCTGCACATGATACTCAATTTGTGCACGCCCCTATATCATCACCCATACAGTAGGTAGTGGACACTAGATCTCCCACTTCTCCTGAGGAGCAAACCACTCCCATCTCACAAAAAATCAGTGCTGAGGTTCCTCATGCTCAGCCTGATGAGCTCACAACCCCCCAAGCCTTAAGCCTTCACTCAGAGTTTCAAAACTCTAGTGAACAACCTTCAGGGGACAGTTAACATCCCCAGCCTCTTAATCTAAACAGACCAATCCCAAACCTTGAGTTCTATGATGATGAAGACATGGGCTTCAGTGAGGATCATGAGTCTCTCTTCTCCGCCCCTACCCAAGGAGAGATGAGTACTCCTGTTTCTCCCATGTCTAGCCCACATCATCCACCTACTACTGAGGTGGATCTTCTTGAACCTGTTTAGGAGGTCCATATGGAAGAGGCTCTCACTTCAGCAAGTGATTACATCATTCAGACTTCAACCATGGTAACCCAGCCTCTTGACACTTCTCTTGAAGTTGTCATGATGCAGGGGAAATCTAGCAGCCAAGAACAAAGTGCTAGTGATGAGGAAGAAGACTTTGGTCCTATTCTCTCATCCCTCGTGATTCTTCTGATGAAGACAAGGGGAGTCTGAAACTAAAGATGCAAAAACTGACAAAAACATGCACCTATTTAGTCTCAAAGATAAGTCACCTGGAATCTCAGATGATTGTCTTACAAAGGAGGGTCAATGACTAGCAACTTGAGATCACCTATCTCAAGGGCAAGTTAGCTGAGAGACCACTCAGGAGAACTCAACCAGGTCCATAAGAATATGTGGATGTGATAGACCCAACCCCAAGCTCACTTATGCAAGAAGGTGATGCTACCAAAAAGGAGGAGAAAGTCCAAACAATCACAGAACCTGGGAGTTCTTCATAGAGTATGGACTTTGAGGATTCACCACCCTTACTTGCAATGGTCCATACTCAGCAACCTCCTTAAGTCTACATAAATGTGGACTCACTTGCCCAAGTTTACATGGATATGGACTCACTCATACAAAGTTTGTTTGAGGAGGGTATCTCCAGAGCTATGCCTACCCTATTTTATTACTCTGAGAATCCAATCATAGGATGGAAGTATGACATTGATAGAAGAGCTCTTGTCATCTCTAGATCTCAGGGTCAACAGGAAATTTTCAACTTTTTCAACCAGAGTTTCTATGAGAGCATCCATCTGATTGATCTTCCACTTGTCAATCCAAGTCAATACAGACAAGCTGTAAGATTAGCAGATAGGATTCAAGAAAAGGTGCTACAAGAATTCAAGCTGAGGTCAAGACTATATAGACAGAGGTTAGCAAGTGAGATTTTTGATCAACTGGATGTCGAGGTGGACCCTAAGATTAGCTTCGAAGGGGAAGCCTTGACTTAAGGCCCAGAAGTTGAACCTGTGAACCTTGAGACAGGAACTTCTTCAGCACCCATTACTCTCAGTGAGGTACCAGCTGGTGAAGGTGCTTCACAACCTCTCTCTAGGCAGAGCTTGTCTGCTGAACCAAGAAATGAATGCCAAAGCTCTTTCCACCCTAAGTCACCAAGGTCTGTGTGTGACAAAGGGAAGAGGAAGATGACCTCTGAGGAGATCGAGGAGAAGGAGAGAGAGAGGAATAGGAAGCTAAGGGGAGAGAGTTTAAGAGGGTCTTCAGGCTTCATGGAAGCTGCCATCAGGGCTGCCCCCAGGCTAAATACTTAGAATGATGAGTTGAGGGCAGCCAGGCTAAACTACCTGGGGACCAGGAACTACAACATTGATGAACTCATATCTCTTCCCTTAGATGAACTAAATGAACTGGCTGACAAGAAATTATCCAAGGAGAGGAAGGAGGCAGAGGATGCAGTATTGCTCCTTAAAATCAAGGAAGAAAGGAGACAAAAAAGGCTCTACAAGCATGCTCCTATCCTCTCCCCAGTTCAGGAAAGTCCTGAGAAAGAGGATGTGGCAACTGAACAACCTCATGTAGACAAGGAAGCTGGTAGACAAAACATGATTAGCTACCTGGGTGTCACAGGTCTCTATCAGGCATCTGCACTTCTTCCCTTATCATATAAGTATGTTGAATTTGAGTATCTTAAGCAGTTGGAGCAACAAGTTACCAAAGAAAGAAAGGCTGCTAAGAGAAAACTAAGGGAAGAAGCTGCAAAGTCAAGAGCCATCATCCAAAAGAGCCAAAAGAAGTCTGCTGACAGACAAAGGATGATGAGCTTCTTGAAGCTGTATGGATTTTCCAAAAGGAGGCTTGGTCCAATGTTTCTATCCATTATGGATGAGCACATTAGAGTGATCAAGCAGAAGATCAGAAAAGAAGAGCATATTAACTTGCATTCTCCACTAAGTCCAGCTCAACCTGAGGTTGTCAAGGTTGAACCCCCTGAGACAACACAACCTGGACCTAGGGCTGAATATCAGATAACTTCATCTTCTGATCCATAGCAGGGTCCTCTTCACTCTTATTCTGAACCTGTGAGAGAAGAGAACCCAACTAAGAGAGACATAGTAGAACAACCTGGTGCTGAAGACCATTCCTCTCAGTTAAAGACTTCAAAGAGGAGGAAAAGGATGGCCATGAAGAGTGTTTCCAAGAAGAAGACCAAGGCATCTACCTCTACACCTCAGGATGAGTCAGAGCATCCTAAGGTAGTGTAAGAAGAGGCTGCTCAACCAACTCCAATTCAAGTAGAGCCTCTTGTAACCGGAAGACCAATCTTGTCCTGAACTTTTGCTGCTAATCTAGACAGATGGTATATCATTAGAGATCAAGGAGGTCAAGATGTCTATTTCTGGCAAGACATTCTTGATCTTCCTCTACATGATCTCCATGACATGAGAAGATATTATGAGAGTCTGAAGGATCCTGACTAGATGATGAAGAAATATATGGTCTTGATCCTAATGAGGACTGTCAACATCTGAATAACTTATCTGTTTTAGTAGCATCAGCCTAGGGGGAGTTTGTAAGGTTATATTAGAAGGATAGAAGGCTGATGCAACTAAAGAAGCCAAAACAACCAAGAAGCTTCCTGCATGCATGCACTGATGTACAAGGTAGAAGTTGCTTCGGAAGTTTTACACTCTCCACAGAAAATATTTTAAGTGTAAAATCTTCTGAAACCAAAGTCCAAATCTTCCGAAGCCAAAGATGAAGTCTTCCGAAGCTTTAGAGACAAAGTCTTCCATAGCCAAATGTTGTGAAGACTTATTTCTTCCGAAGACAGAGAGGACATGCTTTCTCTTATCTACTTTTTCATAAAGCTGACTTACTTTCTGCTGCAACTCTGAAGACTCACCAACTTATACAAGTTGCTGAAAAGTCCATGCTTTTGTAAACTATAGATTATGGTCTTGGGTCTGTAACTTCCTATTTTGTACCTGTTATCCTTTTTATAATAGAAAAGAATATGAGCTATGGCATGTCATAGTCACTAGTCAAAAGGCAATCTGCCTTTTGACTATACATTGTTCTTGTTGTCTAGATTAATGTTTCCAGCTAGCTATCATAGTATGGACGGCTATAGGATGTAGTATAAAGTATCTCAGGTCCTTGTATTTCTTTTCATGCTTTGTAACACTTGTAATAGAACTTGAGAGCAATATACAGCATCCTTGAAAAACGTATTCATCTGTTCTTGTTCTTAGTTCTGTCTCAGTTACTTGTGTTCTTAGTATCATCTACATAAACCCGGTACCCCATTTGATCTGTTAAGTGTTCTAAAACTTTCCTCATTGCGAGACCGATTGTATTGACCATCCCTTTAACCGGTCCTGCAAAGTGTTTTTCATCTGTCTTGAACAATACCATTAAACCTCGTAACTTTTACGAGGCAAAATCTGATCAAAGATGGGTTAATCCAATGAACGAGAAGATGGAGGCATTAAATAGGAACAATACTAGGACCGTTTTTGATTTACCCATAGGAAGGAATTCGATTGGATGTAAGTGGATCTTTAAGATAAAATATAAATCAACAGGGGAGATAGAAAGATATAAGACTAGATTAGTTGCAAAAGAGTTTAGTTAAAAAGAAGGATTGGATTTTGATGAAACATTTACCACTGTTGTTAAAATGGTGACTGTTTGTTGTGTTATTGTCTTGGTTGTTCAAAAAGATTGGCCTATGTTTCAATTAGACATCAATAATACGTTTCTATATGGTAACTTGAATGAAGATGTGTACAAGTGCTTACCCGAGGGTTATTTTTCTGAAAATGAGATTAAAGTGTGTAAATTAAATAAATCATTGTATGGTCTTAAACAAGCTCCTAGAATGTGAAATTAGTCGGAGTTTTACTTGAATTGGGTTTATGCAAAGTAAATGTGATCATGCCCTATTTGTTAAGTCTAAGAACAATATATTTGTTGCCTTGTTGGTCTACGCGGATGATATTGTGGTTACATGTAATGACTTAAAGGAAATAGATAATATAAAAAAATTTCTAAATGCTAGATTCTTATTTAATGACCTTGGATTATTAAAATATTTCCATGGTATTGAGGTTATTAGGTCTGATGTTAGAGTTTGTCTCTCTCAAAGAAAGTATTGTTTGGACTTACTCATCGAGTTTGGTTTGAGTGGTTGCAAACCAGTTGCAACACCAATTGAACAACATTTTTTGGTCACTAATTTTTGCAAAAAAGATGACACTGTCTTAAAAAACATAACTGGGTTTCAAAAGTTAATTGGTAAACTAATATACCTTTCTCATACAAGATCTAACATTTCATACACAGTTCAGTTCCTAAGTCAGTTTACGCATTCTCCTACTAACTCTCATCTGCATCTTGCTCTTCGGCTATTGCGTTATATGAAAGGGGCCCCTGGAAAAGGGATCTTGTTTTCTGAAAGTAGTACATTTAATGTTTTTGTGTTTGCTCACTCAGATTAGGCAAAGTGTCTTAATTCTAGGAAGTTTGTAAC
Organism: Flaveria sonorensis; assembly: GCA_025506505.1. NCBI lineage: Eukaryota > Viridiplantae > Streptophyta > Magnoliopsida > Asterales > Asteraceae > Flaveria > Flaveria sonorensis. The sequence goes on from CM046423.1 coordinate 60,535,099, forward strand.
TGGTTTCTATGTGTTCATTAGGAATCATTTTGTTTCTTGGAAAAGTAAAAAACAAAAAATTGTTTCTAGATCAACTACTAAAGCTGAATATAGAGCAATGTATGCTGCTACATGTGAAATTATATGGTTACTCAATATTTTAAGAGAATTGAATGTTTATGTTGATCTGCCTATTGTCTTAAACTGTGATTTTATCTATTGCTGCTAATCCTGTTTTTCATGATAGAATAAAACATTTTAAGGTTGACTTATTTTTTTTTTAGAGAAAAATCTTAGAAGCAATTTTAAATATTGTTTCTACATATTCTATAAATCAAGTTACTGATATCTTTACAAAAGGATTACTTGTTCAGCAACATAGTTTTTGACAAAAAAATTGAATATGCATGATGGTTTTTCATCATCAAATTAAGGGGGTGTAAAAAATACTCTTTCAATTTGATGCTTATATTATATTGCAAGACCGATGAAGGGAGGTCAATGCAATAGTTTTACAGGATGGAGAGATATGAAACACTTAGCAAATCAAATAGGAAACCGGTTAGAGATGATACAAAGAGCACAAGTAAAAGAACAATAACAAGAACACTCAAATATGGTCAAGAATGATGTATATTGCTCTCAAGTTCTTACAAGTGTTATAAAGCATACATAAGATACAAGTACTTCAGACACTTTATATCACGTCATATAGCCAACCATACTTTGAAAGCCAGCTAGATACACTAATTGTGACATCCGTCACTATCAGGTCCGTTAATTGACGCGAAGCTCGTTAACTCTCCGTGTGCATTTTCTTTTCTCGCGTAATCGATTCGTTTCCGACCTCGATCCCTGATTTTATCTTTTTGCGCGCTAACCCTAATCGTATAATATGGTAATTAAATTAATTAAATGCAAACCTTTCGCTAATCGCTATTAATATTAATATGAATAATATTATTATTATTAACATCATTATAATTATTATTATTATTACTAAAATTACTATTATTATTATTTATTATCATTATTGCTAAACATATTATTATTATTATTATTTAATAATATTATTATTACTATTATTATTATTATTCTTATTATTATTATTAATATTAATATTATTATAACTAATAAGTTCAGGGTTTAAGTTGTAATTTCGCAAGTAACCGATCACCGTGAACCTCGTTTCGTTTCGCAGTGTTTGGTTCATTATAGCGGCTCGATTGTTCGGGTTGCGTTGTATTCGTACGTATGTGTGTGTGTGTACCGATTGTATGTATCTATATATATGTGTGTGTTGCTCGTGTATATATATATATATATATATATATATATATATATATATATATATATGTGTGTGTGTGTGTGTGTGTGTGTGTGTGTGTGTGTTGATCGTATGTATACATATGTGTGGGTGTCGATTGTATGTATATATATGTGTGTGTGCCAATCGTATGTATATATATGTACATTTTCGGTGTGTGTGTGTGTGTGTGTGAGCGGTGATCGTGTGTGTGTGTGCAGCGTGTGTGATGTGTGTGTGTGTATATGCAGTGTGATGCGTGTGTTTGTATATGCAGTGTGTGTGTAATGTGTGTGTTTGTATATGTTGTGTGTGTAGGCGATGTGTGTGTGTATGATGTGTGTGAGTGTGTGTGCGATGGTTGTGTGTGCAGGTGTGTGTGATTCAGTGTGTGTGTGTGAGTATAGTATGTGTTTTAATATGTGAGTGTGGTGAGTGTATTTCTTTTCCTTGTGTGTATTGTGTGTGTTCTGTTTTATTGAGTTGTTGTTGTTGTTGTTATTATTATTATTATTATTATTATTATTATCGTTATTATTGTTATCATTGTCGTTATCGTTATCGTTATCGTTATCGTTATCGTTATCGTTATCGTTATCGTTATCGTTATCGTTATCGTTATCGTTATCGTTATCGTTATCGTTATTATTATTATTATTATTATTATTATTATTATTATTATATAATGTATTAAAGTATACATATGATGTGTGTGTGTCGCGTGTCGAACCTGAACCACCAACCGAATGTATCTATTCTCCTTGAACATGTTTAAAGATTTAGTTATAATTAATTATAGGTGTTCGATCGCTGAGTTGCTCTCATTCCTAGAAGTCTTTTGTTGCTCATTTACCGTATCATTCTAGGTGAGTTTCGCGGCCCCGTTTTCATTACAACTATTTATAAAACTTAGGGGGAAAAGTTGCTCACCCTTTTTATGTTGTGAACTCATTTACATTTTGGGACTACTGTGTTTACTGTTGGTAAGTTAATATCTAGTACATGCATGAGTTATCTGTGTGATTCTTTATTCACAACTATTTAACTCTAGTGTTGGGGCTGACGGACAGGTATTGATAGTACTATTGGTTTGACACCCCCACCCTTGTTTGTTAGTCTACTAGTTGGGACTGACAGTGGCCACGGACGGGCCCTCGGTGAATATGTTCCGACAAGATCTATGTGTACGTCATAGGTTTAGTTGTGAGGCTCGTGATTACATGTGATATTGCTTGCTTATAACTGTATGCACTTATGTCCTACCAAACTATTACACGACATCAAGTTTTATTTATCATTTAAACCTGTGAACTCACTAACAATATGTTGACCTTTTGAGCATATCTTTTCAGGTAATAACCATCAAGGATAGCTAGGGATGCTGCCTTAGTGATGACCTTAAGAAATACATTTTAAACTTGTTTGGGTGTCTTTGACAATTATGTTTTGGATTATCTTTATTAATCATGTTTTCGTTTACTTGCTCCCGGGTTGTGGGATTTAAATTTCATTTTAACTATTTGTCTATGTTATGTTTTGGAATTGACTAACTGCGTCACAAGTCTCCGTTTGTGTTGGGTGACGTCATGACACGTTGGTTTTTCCTCATTTAATGCATCTCTATTAATGATCAATGTGTTATGATGATCCCGTCCATTATATCCTCATGTTTCCGCTATAAGCGGGGGTGTGACACTAATCTAGACAACAAGATCAATGTAGAGTCAAAAGGCAAATTGCCTTTTGACTAGTGACTATGACATGCCATAGCTCACAATCCTTATCTATTACAAAAAGGATAAAAGTACATAGTTGGAAAGTTACACACAAAAGACCTTAATCTCTAGTTGACAAAAGTATAGACTTTTCACCAACTCATATAAGTTGGTGAGTCTTTAGAGTGGCAGCGGAAAGTGGTTCAGCTTTTGTCAAAAGGCGATTCATAGAAAGCATGTCTTCTCTGTCTTTGGAAGAAATCAGTCTTTGGCTTCGGAAGACTTCATCTTTGGCTTCGGAAGATATGGTCTTTAGGCTTCGGAAGATTTGACACTTAGCATAATTTACTGAGTTGTATCAAATCTTTCAAAGTAACTTCCTTGAACTTCATTTCTGCATGCTGGGAGTTCTTGGTTGTTCTTTGATTGCATCAGCCTCTAAGTGTAGTCCTTACATATATGTCTCTTTGTCTTTGTTTTATTTTTTGTCAAGATGTTGCTGGGTTGATATTTCTGGCAACATATTGGGCTTCTTGGGAGTTGCTAGAAGTAGTTTGGCTTAAGTGTGTTGATGTTGTTTTAGGCTCATATATAGGCTGGTCAGATGCCTGCTTGTTAGGCTATGTCTCGCTTTTTCTCTAGGGTTTCTTTCAGGTATTATATAGTTCCTGCTTGTGTGCTTTGGGAGTTAACTTCGAAATAAAAGGTACACACAAGAAACATTCCTTCTTCTTTTTGATCTCGCATTCTCGTCTGAACTAGGGTTTTTGGTATTCATTCAAGTGATCTTGAATTGTTCTTGAGTCTGTTTAGTACTGAATCGACACACTTGTGATTTAGGTAGTTCAATACTCTAGATTTCAGATTCTCATCGTGTTTGTTTTCCGTTTGAGATTAGTTGGTTTCTTGTGTTTATCATTTGAGACATTAGTTTTACTAACAAGGCTATCAATAAACCTAAATAGTTATATAGGTAAGCTTGCATCTTAGATGTGGGCTTGTCCTTGAACGATTATACAGACTCATCCTAGGAAAGTGATGCAGGCTAAGTCTGTAATTATTATACGGGCTGACCCTAGGAAAGAGATACAGACTAAGCATTTACGATATGATAGGGGCTGACCCTAGAAGTTCGCTCAGCCTAGAAGTCGGCTCAGGCAAGTCTTTGGCTGAGGATGACCCATAATGACGCTAGCTAAGTCTGTATCTTTGCTCAAACTTGTTGGCTGAATGAGCCTAGAAGTTGGCATGGCTTACTTGCTGCCTGACGTGTCAAATAGGCAGTCTTAGCATGCAACTTTACACATGGTGTGTTTTGAACCAGCCACATGTACAATTTCCTATTTTTTATGTCATACGTTCCAACTAAGCCGTCGTTGAAAATGTGCAAAACGGAAGGCTGGGATCAACCATGATCAGGATACTAGCAGGCAGAAAATTTATGACCAATTTTATAAAACCTGGTCAACCATGACCATTTTGGTAAAATCCCAAAAAGTGAAACCACGGTCTTCAATTGCGCTATTTGGGGTGTGAAGGTTTGAGTTGGTTTTGAGCCACTAAAAACTTCAGTTGTTGGGTTTTGGAAAATAGTTTGGTTATAATTTTTCGGTTCTTGTTTTTCGTTTTTCACAACGATTTCGGTTCGGTTTCGATTTTACTATTTGGAATGGAAATGTTTGGACTAGAAAAATGTTTGGACATAGTTATACTTTTATATTTTTACGTTTCAGTTTAATTTCTTCTCATTAATACACCTGCAACTTCAGTGTTTCGGTCTATTTGGCATGGTTTTACGCTACTGTCGTAAGACGGGGGCTTAATTCTAGTGACTATTATTTAATAGATCTCATAAAAACTATTTTATAAAACAAAAGGTTCTATAAATAATATATATAAAAGATCGAATTGAAAAAGATATGACTTTAAACTTCAAACATAACCAAAACATCTTTTATACAACCAAAAAAGTTTTATAAAAGTACAGTTATAACTTTGCACTTCCTAAGCATCACATAATTTTCATTAGAGTAAATTACACTTTTGGTCACTTTGGCTTTGTCATTTTAACCATTGGAGTCAAAAAATAAATTTTCTAACAAATCAAACCTTATGATTTGTATTCTATAACTATTTCAATACAATATATTAACAGAGTTAGATTTTTCAGGTTGTTTCTAATAAAATGACCAAAATGTCCTTGGACTAAAGTGGTTATATCTAATAACCTCAGAGACCAAAAATGTAATTTACTCTCTCAGACAAATATATTATATATATATATATATATATTATATATTATATATATACATGAAATGTTTTTATTTTTATTTTTCAAAATTTTTTAAATTTTATTTTAAATCGTCCGGTTTCAAACATCGTATTTAAACTATTCATCTTATCTAAAGGAAAAATTAAAATCGTTTGGCTTATTATACTTCTTATTTAAACTGTTAAGCTTACTTAACCATCCTTTTGATCTATTTGTTTTATTTAAACCGCAAAGTTTTTTTAACTGCTATTTTATTTAAATGTCTTTTTTTAATCGTTCAATTCTATTAAGCTTTTTTTTTAAAATTTTGTATTAAAACATATTTTTAATTATTCGGCTCGTTTAAATGTAATTTTATCCTGTTCTTTTATTTGAATGTCTTTTTACTATTCGTTTATTAAAAAACTTTCTTTTTAAACATTTCATTTTATTAAAACATCTTTTTTCTCTTTTTGATTTTTTGTCATCTTTTATTCAAGTTGACTTGAAAGTGATTTCTAAATTTATATCATTTGTATTATTTTAAGGATTAACTTGAGTTTTGATTATTACATTAGGGCTTTTACGATATTAAAATTACCTGTGTTTAGTTTATTTAATCTTTTTAAGTCAATCGTTGTGTTTGAATAACCAATCGCTTTGAAAAATACGTTTAAATAAGACAAACAAATTTAGAAAGAAGTTTAATTAGTTGAACGGTTTAAAAAGCCATTTAAATAAAACATTTGAAAAATAAAAAGATTTTAAAAAACATTTAAATAAGACGACCGCTTAAAAAATAAATTTTAAAAGCCGAACAATTATAAAAAAACATGTTTAAAAAGCCAAAAGATTTTAAAGCCTAACGGTTTGAAGATGAATGATTTTAAAAATTGTTTAAAAAAGTAACCTTTTTAAAATTATTTTTAAAAACCAATTGTTTAAAGAATGATGTTTAGAAACCCAAATGGTTTAAAAACAATTAAAAACGTTTTTTAGTAATTAAATTATCGGTTTAAAATCCAAACGGTTTAAAAAATATATTTTTAAAACTTTAAACAATAAAAATAAAAAACTTTTATACATATACACACACATATTAGTTAAATAGTTAAACAATTTTAAAAGGTTGGTTTAAAAAGGAAGTTTTTTAATAAATGAATAGTAAAAAGACATTCAAATAAAAGAACGGGATAAAACTACGTTTAAACGAGCCGAATAATTAAAAATATGTATAAATACAAAAAATTTAAAAAAGAAACTTAATAGAATTGAACGATTAAAAAAAGACATTTAAATAAAGTAACAGTTAAAAAGACTTTGCGGTTTAAATAAAACAATTAGATTAAAAGAATATTTAAGTAAGCTTAACAGTTTAAATAAGAAGTATAATAAGATAAACGGTTTTAAATTTTCCGTTAGATAAAATGAATGGTTTAAATACGACGTTTAAAATTGAGCGATTTAAAATTAAAATTTAAAAACTTTGAAAAATAAAAATAAAAACATTTCGTGTATGTATATAATATATATATATATATATATATATATATATATATATATATATATATATATATATATATATAATATATGTTTGTGTGAGAGAGTAAATTACGTTTTTAGTCCCTGAGGTTATTAATAATAACCATTTCAATCAAAGACATTTTGATCATTTTATTAGAAACTAATTGAAAAATCTAATTTTGTTAGTGTATTGGAGTGAAAGAGTTATAGAATACAAACTATAAGGCTTGATTTGTTAGAAAAATCATTTTTGGATTAAAATGGTTAAAATTACCAAATCACAGAAACCAAAATAGTAATTTTCTCTTTTCATTATTATATCCCTCAACCCCGCACCATCTTCTATCCCATTAAGCCATCATTCACCTTATAAATCCCAACCAACAACACATCCACCAATACAAACATGGAGAAAATACAACACAAATTCATCAAAGTTAACGGTATCAACATGCACGTAGCCGAGACTGGCGAAGGCCCCGTGATGTTGTTCCTCCACGGCTTCCCAGAACTATGGTACACATGGCGCAACCAGATGTTGTTTATCTCCTCCAAAGGCTATCGGGCTATAGCTCCTGACCTTCGTGGGTTTGGTGACACAGAAGCACCACCATCTTCCACAAGCTATAGCGCGTTACACATAGTGGGAGACTTGGTGTGCTTGCTTGACTCATTGAGTCTAGACAAGGTCTACTTGGTGGGACACGACTGGGGTGCGATTATCGCATGGTACATGTGCTTGTTTAGACCGGACCGGATCAAGGCTTTGGTCAACATGAGTGTTGTCTATATGCCTAGGGATCCTTTGATCAAACCGGTGGAGCAATGGCGACATATTTATGGTGATGATTTCTACGTTTGTAGATTCCAGGTGAAAATTGATCACAACTTTTAGTTTTATTAAAACTTCTCACTTACAGCAAATATATATAATAATGATTCTCTATAACTATATATTTATATAGACATGCATGTGAATATTGCAACTAGGTTAGTGAATTTTAGTTTTTCAGATCTTCAATATTAATCTAGAGTTTTATTTGTGTTCTACGTTTTTATTACAAACCTATCTAACATTGAGATGCAAACATTGATTTCTTTTATACATGAGGGTGATGGAGTAACTCGAGTTAAACTAGAGCTTGCATCATTTGAGCTGTTATTAGGTCTGATTTCAACTACTTGATTTGTAATCCAGTGGTAAAAGAAAAATACTTTTTGAAGTAAACTCATAATATTCAAACATAATAGGGAGTAGTTTATGATGTAATTTAAGAGTTGTGTAAAATTGTCCTTGAAAAATAAAAGTTAAACCTGATTTCAAGCCAGTATAAAACGATAGGTTGGATATATTGTGTATAACGAGTCAAACTTTAGCTTGTCAGCTTGATATGCATGCAAATGCACTATATTTTAAAGTTTATTTATAAAAATAAAATATAACATTTTCTTTTATCTATTCTTTTTATTCATTAAATAATAATATTTCATCGATCATCGTTTGTCATTCGCATAATCGCATGGTGATCGTGTAGTGAGTCCTTTATTCATAAATGGTCATTTTACATGTTTTTAAATGGGTGTTTATAATGTAGATGCTGTGGGATTAGATTTTAAGTGGTATGCGTATAAGTGACATATTAAAGTATGTGTGGAAATTAATTAGTGCCCTTCACCCACAAAACTAAAAACAAAGTAATGTGTTCACAAGTTGCTATTTTTTTCTTATATATCTAGTAAAGTGAAGATTGACAAAATCAGGAATATAAATTTAAAACTCAATTAAAGTTAACAATTTACTTTCAATTATTATGTATTAAACCAAAAGGTAGAGGCATGTAAACCATACTTGTCCAGTTTATGTTTTTTTCAGTTATTAAATTTATATGATAGATATAGTATTAAAATTTATCTGTAGGGATATATGTTTCACCTTTCTAAAAGATAGCGAAAAGTCATACTCTTTTGATCACAAATATGGAAATGCAAACGTGTAAATGATAAAGGCTGTTTGGCTATATAAACGCGCGAGACACACCATGACACCATGTACATACCTACATATATACATGTACATACACATACACATACACATACACATACACATACACATACACATACATACTTACATAAATGTATGTATAATTGTATATGTACGTATGCATATAAAAAGAAAATTGTATGAGGAGGAGATTAAAAAAAAATTCTGAAAATGTTCTTTTGACTAAATTTTTCTCTTTAAAATGTTATTTTGACTAACTTTTTCTCTTAAAATTTTCTTTTGACTAGCCCATCCCAATATGTCACCACCCTAACACGGGCATTCCGACCGCAAAAAGGTTTGTTCAAACCCACGATGAGCCGTTCAGATGAACACAAACATTTAAATAGGGTCGTTACGAAAGTTCAAGCGGTTTGGATGAACGTACAAAGGTTCGGATGATCATAAACAAGTCATCATAACGACCGTATTTAAACACGCGTCTTCATCTGAGCCGCTCATATTAAGTTTGGACGACTTTGTTCTATGGTCGAAGATGATTCTGTTGAGTGAAAACATTTTTGGGAATGACTGTGTCAAAAAGACACTTTGGTGGGAAAAGGTGGTCAAAGAGAAATTTTGAGAATTTTCCCGGAGATTAGCATTAATCATCAGAGTACGTGTTATTAATTTGTTTATTAATACCTTTTCATTGCACACAAAATTTAAAATGTGAACTTCAAACCAAGGACAAAATGCAACTTGTCCCTAAACGGTTTATTTTTAGGTTCTTTTCAATAGCAACACCTAAAATTTTAATAATAAAATCATCATATCCTGTACGCCGTGGAACTATCACACATACATCATAACTTTTTAATTGAAGAGTACATCGCTTACTACCAGGATGTGCTATTAGAGATGTTTTTCTAGGTAGAACTAGAACCGTTCAACACGCTCATAATTAACTCACCAATATCATATTTGTAAGACTTGATTAATCAAAATCAGCGATGTGAGCTTGCTCGCGATAAATAACACATCAGTTACTTAATGCCAATGGTGTTTACAGGAAATTGGATGGGAAGAAGAGTTTGCAAAAGTTGATACCAAAAAGCTACTTGCTTCATTTTACTTCAAACGCAACCCAAATCCACCAAAGATGCCCAAAGACTTTGCAAACAGTTTTAACCCACCTCCATACACCTTACCTTCTTGGTTCACCGAAGAAGACCTCGACTACTTCGCATCCAAATATCGCGCCAAAGGATTTGCAGGACCATTCAACTACTACCGTTGTTTCAATCTGTACGCACTCAAACATTGTTTTTTTATAATATTTTGTGATCATTTGATTCGCGTGTTTAACTAGTAGTTTGGATTGTAGAAACTGGGAGCTAAGTGCACCATGGACGGGATCAAAGATCGTAGTGCCTGTGAAGTTCATAGTCGGAGACATAGATTTGATGTATAACATTCCTGGAGTAAAGGAGTACATACATGGGAGTGGATTTAAGGACTTTGTGCCGCGACTAGAACAAGTGGTGGTGATGGAGGGAGTTGGTCACTTTATTAACCAAGAGAAGCCACAAGAGATCAACAATCACATCTATGACTTCATTACTAAGTTCTAGTTCTAACTTACTGGGTTTGAATGTGTGTTTGAATGTGCTTGAAATGTCAAGCATAGCTAAAATGTAATCCTACTATCCTAGAGCAGGTGCGTCTTAACGTTTTTGAAGACTACTTAAAGTTTTGGTGTTAAGTTCTGATGTTTTAACTTTATATGTGTTTGGTGTGTGTAAAGATTAAGTTTATAATTGTATTCTGATATTTTATGTGGGTGTATTATTTAAAAACAGATTGCATAATTATATGAATTATTTAATTTTTAGATAATCATAGTAGGAGTTTTTCTTTCAAACAAAAAAAAAGACAATAGAAAGTATATATAACCAGAACGCCCTGGGGAGTAATCAATATAACCTCCGAAACATTCAACAAGGTTCTTGATATCTTCGTTTAGCACATAAAACATTCATGTCGTCATCATATTTGGCTATTTGCTTCAACAACCTAGAAATAGGTATTATTACTATAGCTAGCCTAACACGATTCTATGAAATCAAAACTATATCATTAACACATTACAGAATTCATTAGTGTATTAGTAATCATAACATGTCTTCTAACATCATAATTTTTAGGTTTATAGAGGTGCAGCAGAACCAACAAACAAAATAAAAACGAACAATCAGAAAACAAAAAACAAGAACATGACAATTTAATATGGTTCGGATTTTTATGTTAACAGATTACAATTATGTCAGGGTTTATACACACACACATACACACACACACACACACACATATATATATATATATATATATATATATATATATATATATATATAAGGGTTTCTGAGAAAACCAATAGTTATGTGAAAACAAAAAAAAACCACGAAAACCAATAACATAGTTCATAGTTTTTTTTTTAATTGTTAAAATGTTATTTAAGTATTTGGTACATATATGTTGAGCATACATACGAGAATAAAGAGTCTTACGTATACATAACACTATGTCGAATGAAAACTGGTTACGTATACGTAACCTATATGTGACGTATATGTAAAAGCATGCTACGGTTTTCATTTGATCCATACCCTTATTTATATATACTCACACGTATACATAGAGGGTAGTGATAAAAACAATTATTAAATTATGTGACCGATTTCATTGGTTTTCTCTAGTTTTCTAATAACATTGTGGTTTTTTAGGATCTCTCTCTCTCTCTCTCTCTCTCTCTATCTATATATATATATATATATATATATATATATATATATATATATATATATATAAACTAAAGGCTAATGAGTTAATTAACGAGAAAACAAATAGGGGCCCAAGCCCTTATTCTTCTTGTCCCCAATGAAGATCATGTGTGGCTTATTCTCTTTGTGGTTGCTTTCGGTGGAGAATTCTTGCTAAGTGAGACGGTTAGTATGTTTTAGGCTTTTGTGTTGAGCATTGGTGATTGAATCTAATTAACGGTTTTGATTGATTTAAATGATTTATTTATAAACAGAGTTGTTTGTTTTATCATTAGTTTTCGGTTTACTTGCATCGTTAGCCTATTAAAAAGACTAGATAACTTAATTGATATAGGTGAATTGGTAACATTACGAATGAACGAATCTTAAAAGAGTATACTTTTGTTACATATCAATTGTTGATCTTGCGTAATTTTAGAAACCCAGAAGTGATCATTTCATCGTTAATTATTAAAAATCCTCTTAAAGTTTGTTGACTTTTACAATCGTATTTCTTAAAATCTTTTCAAGTTTCCGTCTTTGCTTTTAAAAGCCTTTCGTACATAATCTAGTTTTAGTTTAATTAGACACTTTCAATCAATTTCCTGTGTAGAAGACCTTACTTATCTTTACACAATATATGTAGATAAGACCTCATGATTACTAGGGGTGTAAACGAGTCAAGCCAGCTCACAAGCTACTCGACATCGGCTCGGAAAAAGCTCGAGTCGAGCTGAGCTTAAACGAGCTCGAGCCCGAGCTCGAGCTCACATTATGGCTCATTTACTAAACAAGCTCGAGCCCGACCCTCGGCGAGCTCAGGCTCGACTCGGCTAGTTTACACCCCTAATGATTACATTGTTTTTGATCGAATCTTGATAATCAGATCATACACCTAACTCATAAATGTACATGTCTTCATTTAAATAAGTTAGGTAGTTCTAACTTCACACCTTCAAGAATATCAACACTTAAAAGTCGTATGGTTCAATGAATTTTTTAAAGAATTTTAAATGCTTCAAAGGAATTGAAATATGACGGAGTTGTTAGAAATAACCCGTTAGTGTGCCATTATGAATCACTTAATTAACCATTATGACATAAATGATCTCTAACAGTTGCTTGATAGATTGGTTACGTTTGTGTTTTTTCCTTTTTTTCTTTTTTTTCTGACCAACTCTTACATTATTTAAGATATAATGGGTGACATCTAGATAATCTACGAGTTGCCTCCACCAAAACTCTAACCCACAACCTAGGATAGATTGGTTACTTAAGTGTGCAATTATAATTTCCTCTAGATACCTTTAATATAGAAAATTCAAGGTTTCTAATTCTAATTTTCTACTAATATCAAATTATAAAATCATCAGAAACATCCCTGAAAAACACCAATCAAAGTTCTTTAAATTGAATATTGAATTCAAGGTATCATAAAGATTCCAATTTCCACGAGTAAGTTTTTACGATGAACTATATATATATATATATATATATATATATATATATATATATATATATATATATATGAGAACCCTTTAACTATTTTTAAACTATTAATTTCATTTAAACCATAAGATTATGACAAGTGTTTACTTTTTTTTTGATATAAAAAGGTATTTTTGACATTTTATAAATCCCACAAAAGTCAAAAGATGCATATTTAATATGATGGTGACAAATGTCACCACCTACCATATTTTAATTCACCTTATTTTTTCATTTTTTTTAAAACTTTGCCCTTTTATTTTTAAAAACATCTATAGCTTTTTATACATTATTGTTTTTTAAAAAAGAATTACATCATTAAATTTGTTTTATTTTTCTCTTTAATTCTATTATAGTCTCAAAAAAAGTTTAAAATTTTTTCTGGACGTTAGATATTACAATAAATTACAGTGTTACACTGCTGTAAACTGTAGCAAAGCTTTAATGAAAAATAATATGTGAACCAATGAAAACCAATGTAAACCAAATGTAATATATATATCATTGAACGATGTAACTACACCAACGTGCTTTCAATTATATAACAACCAAACGGCATTAAACCACGTAACTACACCTCCTAAACGAAATACATACAATGAATTACATCATATTATAAATCTTTATAATGTTTTACATCAAAAAACATATATAAAAACCAACAAAAATGTTTAAAAACCAACAAATATCTACTTTAAAACATTAATGTGCTACACCACAATAATTAAAACAAATATCACATGTACTTAGTTACATCAGGTTTTAATGTAATACTAATGCAACATTTAGCAAAGTTGTAACAAAACATTAAGTTACACTATTAAATACCAATATTACACCACTCCAACTAACAGTAACACAATCATTACAGCAACCAAACGACACTACACCAATGTAAACTGATATAAACCAATATTACCCAATGTGAATCAATCTGTAAAACAAATGTAAAACAAACGATATTAAACTATGTAACTACAACTCCATGACTTCAGAAACCTAACAACCAAACAACATTAAATCAAATAACTACACCACCGTAAAGAAATTTCATCATTGTAATTAAGCCACATTAACAAAACTACAACACTGTAATAAAAAAGATCACTGTAATTACACTATTGAAACAAAATTAAACCAATATATATACACACACACACACAACTGTAACAAAAAAACCACTAAAATACAATATAATACAAGAACATCAAGATTAACAAATTATAATACTAGAACTTGCATGTTGGTGACCACCCAAAAATAAATTTCGTCTGCACATTTCAGGTCCGATCCGCCTCGATTTATTATAATCAGATATAAATTTTTTGACAAAATACAAAACTATCTTCAACAATTCTCCCAAATCTCAAACATGTGTTTACCCATGAATCTAAAATTTTAAACCACAAAAACCTAATTCCACCCTTAGAAACAAAACTCGCATCACATTCGCTCAAAAACTCAAATTAAATTGCACAAAGCATACCATTATCCTTTAAATCAATACGAAGCTTTTAGAAACAAAATCCAAGTGAAATTACTATTCTTCATCTAAAAACATCACAATCTAAATTGTTTTTGTTTTTTGTTCCCAATCAAAATCAAAACATACCTGATCCAATAGATGGTAACCCAACAACAAAAATAAAGTCAACATCGTAGGTTGAGTGGGTCGATTAACGTAAGATCGGGGTTGATTCGAACAAGATCTGAGTCGTCGTCGTCGTAGGTTGTGTCGATTCGGTGGTGTTATGCGATGGAGCAGCGATGGTTACCTCCGATGACTCGGCCTTAATCACCTACGAGGAAACAATGATGGTTCCCAAACTTCGACAAAACAACCGGTTGCAAGTTTTAGAGATGGTTTTTTTATAAGGTGAAGAAGATGATAACTTTTTTAGTAAGAACATGTATGTTTAATCCATTGTGTTTCTAGAGGTTTGAGTGTATAGAAAGAGAAAGTAGAGATGGTGATTGAGTTTCATGATAAAGAAAGTACTAACATCATTCAGAAAATACAAATAATAAAATGACTATATTGCTCTTAATCTCATCTAAGCCTTTAAAATAGAATCTAAAATATTTTATATTAAATCAAAGGCTATGATTGAGTTAAAGGGTACTCACAATTACTTAGGATTCTCACTAAAACGGACTACTATATATATATATATATATATATATATATATATATATATATATGTATGTATACAAACACACACACATACTAGGTTACAATCCCGTGTAATACACAGACTAAATAAATTTACTCTTACATCTTCCTACTTTAATAAAAGGGTAAATCGTGATGCCAGATGTATGAGTAAATTTATTTAGTCTGTGTATTACACGGGATTGTAACCTAGTATGTGTGTGTGTGCATATATATATATTATATATATATATATATATATACACACACACACACACACACATACTAGGTTACAATCCTGTGTAATACACAGACTAAATAAATTTACTCTTACATCTTCCTACTTTAATAAAAGGGTAAATGATGATGCCACGTGTCAGAATCATATTCATTCTCATCAAACTTTTCCCGCTTCTCTCTCCTATTAAATAATCACCTTAATAATAATAATATTATTTATTTATTTTTACATTATAATTAGTTTTTTAATAAATTAAGAAAGAGAACTTTTTATTAATGTTATTTTTGTGGAGATAGTTTTCTATAAAAATGATTTTTTCTAAAAAATAAACTATTTTTACGTAATATTTTAAAATTAGTTTTTTTAAAGTAATTTTTTATAAAACAAAATAATAAAAATAGGGAGTTATAGTATGGAAATTTTTAAAAATAAAAAATTTTTAAAACGTTATTTTAAAACAAAATGTTTAATTTATCTTTAAAAAAATAAAAAAAAATAAAAAGTTCATATTATTGTTTTATTACTTGTAGTTATTACTCATACATAATTTCAATCATATCATGTCTTAGTCTATCATTTTATGATTAACAATTTTTATTCTATTTAATGTTTTATTTATTTAACCCGTGTAATATACGAATTTACTAAAGCTAGTGGAATAATATAAAAAGTTATGTCTTAAATATTATATACTATACGGATTGAATAAACTCATGTATTAGACATTTAAAAACTTGAAGTTAATATATTTAAAATTTTAATTATGGATAGTTATTAATTAATGAATAGCTACAGTAACATTCATAATTAAGAGGAGTGAGAAGCGGAAAAACCAATTATTAGATTGACTAAAATGGTGACAAGTGTTCAGATTTATTTTTATTTATTAGTATATATATGGGAGGGTTTCTGAGAAAGCTAATACTTATGTGAAAACCAAAAAAACCATGAAAACTAATAACATAATTCAAAACTTTTTTCTTATTTCAATTTTTAAAATGTTATTTAAGTATTTGGTACATATATGTTGAGCATACATACGAGAATGAAAAGTCTTACGTATACGTAACACTATGTCGAATGAAAAATGGTTACGTATACGTAACCTATGAGTGACGTATATGTAAAACCATGCTACGGTTTTTATTTGATCCATACATTTATTTATATATCCTCACACATATACATAGAGGGTAGTGATAAAAAATTATTAAATTATGTGACTGATTTTATTGGTTTTCGGTAGTTTTCTTATAACATTGTGGTTTTTTTAAGATCTCTCATATATATATATATATGTTTATGTTCTTTTATTTAGTTAACTGAAACAAAAATTTCTATCATCAAATTTATCAATTTATTTAAAAAATGAACATAACGAGAAGTTCATCACTACTGGTTAACTTATTACAAGTACTTTTAATTTTCATTGATCAATTGTTTTCTTGTTCTACTTTAGTTGGGAAAATTTGTTAACGACATCATCGTCTAATTTCTTTTTCTTTTCTTACTTTCGTACCTAGTTTACATCCAAGAAATAGTTAAGTGAGGAAGAAGAACATGATATGGAACATTAAAGGGTGCTCAAACAACACAATTGATTGCTAATTTTCTTGTGTTAAATTGCTAAGCCGACTAGCAACTAATGTTTATTTTTGCAAGAAATCGAAATGACTGAACCGTAACTAGAATAACTGACGCAACCGAATCGAAAAAACCAAAACCAATAAGAAACCCACAGTTTGGTTTGATGGTTTTTTTTAAAAGGATTTTTTTGGTTTGGTTTGAATTGGTTGCTTACTTAATTGATTAGCCTATTAGTTTCTTACTTAATTTATGCTATCTAGAAAAGATTGAATATTTAGATTTCAAGAATAATTATTAAACTTTTTTTTTTTGAATTGGTAGATTAAATTGTTTTATGGATTTTTTTGTTATTGCATTTCATAGATTGTAATTAATTTTAATGTGAAGTAATTCATAGAAAATATAGATTGTTTTAAAAGATATACAAAATGATTTAAGCCAAAGTTTATAGCTCAAATTTATAATTTTGGACAATTCTTTTCTTAAAGAACTTGAAGCTCAAATGGTAACAAAAAAAAAAAAAAAACCAAAACCGAACCGAAAACCAAAAAGCGTGAAAAACCAAAACCGAACGATTTTAAAAACCTAGAAATCGAAATGTTGGTTTTTTATTTCAGTTTTATGCTATAAAACTAAACCAAAAATGATCCATACACACCCCTAATTTAAAGTACTATGTTTATTTATTATTAGAAGTTATTTTATATTTCTTCTTTCCTTTATTTAACAAATTTATAAACGAATACTTTTTAGTATTATATATTTTAGAGGAGGATCCCTTGAATACAAATTTTTTAATCGAAAACTAGTCTTGTTTTATCTTTAAACGGCTATTACTTTCCCATATATTTAGTATCATCTATTATATTTAGTAAATAATATTTAATATTGTCTTTAATTCCAAATCTAATTAAAATCACAAAAATTCAATTAAATTGTGATGAATTCCACCTTGAATTCATCACGATCATGTTACGACACTCTCCGACGGTGCTTTTCTTCTAAACAACTCAAAGTATTTTGCAACTTCTGTGTCATAACCGCTTCATATTTATCAACCTCAAAAACCAAAATTGCATCTATTGTTGTACTTTGAATATGTTTAGTAGTTTATTCGAATGATTTTATTAGGTTTTATTTTTTATTTTTCATTATGTTTATGATA
Source organism: Flaveria sonorensis (assembly GCA_025506505.1). Classification (NCBI taxonomy): domain Eukaryota; kingdom Viridiplantae; phylum Streptophyta; class Magnoliopsida; order Asterales; family Asteraceae; genus Flaveria; species Flaveria sonorensis. Next base: position 60,553,307 of record CM046423.1, read on the forward strand.
CTAGTATATATATATATAGGGTAAAGTTATTTTGTTAACCCTTGTTTATTGTAATAATTTGTTAACTCTAATGTAATGAACATTTACATTTTAATTATGCAGTGTAACTAACTTTTAAATCATGTTACACTACTTATGTAACGATTTTCTCCCAATTTTCAAAAGTTTCCTCTCTTATTAAAAAAACTTCATCATTTTTTAAAAATCTAATTGACCTTTTTATATGATATTATTTTTTTAAACAAATTACACTATTAAAAAGATCGTTTTAATATCAATAATTTGAGTATTGTCTTGCTACATATATTTTTAAATTTTTATTAACGTTTGTTGTGTGCCACTAGTTTAATACTGTAACTCTAACTTACAGTGCTGACGTGGACTGTAGTAGACCACTAGTTAGGTTAATGAGTTATCGTAATAAACAATATTTAACATTCGATCCCTTGATATATATATATATATATATATATATATATATATTATATATATATATATATATATATATATATATATATATATATATATATATATATATATATATATATATATATATATATATAGTATAATATGATAGGATAAATTATTACGATAACCGTGTTAACTTTTGAAAATAAATCAAAAACATTATTTTTATATTGAAATAATAGTATTATACATATACAACGTTATGTTCTTTTATGTATATGTATAAATTCACAAGTGTAAAAAAGTTACTACAGGTGTAAGTTATTTACACCTCGTAAATATGTATATGTAAGCGTAATTTGCACATGTTGTAACTTTTTTCACTTGTGTACACCTCGTAAATAGAACGTAACGTTGTATATGTATAATGATGTTATTTTAATAAAAAATAATGATTTTAATTTATCTTTAAATTTAACACGTTTATCATAATAATCAAGGGTTAACATTTGATCACTGCTCTAGTATGATATACCGGGTATATGTAATATATTAAACTACATATATGTTGTACATCATATCATATGTAGTATTACAAAATTACACCACATTATTTTTTTTCTTTTTAATATATCAATATTATACTCAAATTAAAGACGTTTAAATTTTAAAAAGAAACGAGTTTTTAAGTTCTAAATTAAATTTAGTTCTTAAATAATCACTCCTTGTATATTTTAATTTTACCAAATCAGATTTAATTTATATTCTTAGAAATAAAGTTAAATAAATTAATTTATTACACTCATCAACTCAAATAATTTTATATTTGTGTGGTTATTTATTTATTAATGATGAAAGGCCGGTGTAAGAACACAAAATATCTAACGACCTACATAAAAAATTGTTATTTATATAACAAGCTTATTTATTTAATAAACTTTTATTTATCGAGGTTAGTTTTATAACTATATAAAAATCAACATTACCTTGTTCCCTGCCTCACAAAAGAAAAGAGGCGACAATAACAAAGAAGCTTAGAAACCAACGATCACCCACTAAAACCCACACACACCCTACCTTACAAAAGTGAAGAGACACAGTAACATAGGAGCTTAGAAACCAATGGTCAACCCCACACTCAATAGCAGATCCAAAGAGTTTCTTAAGTGGGTGAAAAATAGGTTTGTTTCGGGTCATATAACAAGTCAGGTCAAAATGGATAAAAGAAAGAATAAGAAGTTGTTTGAAAACATTTGAACTAATAAATGCTAAACCAGTAATAGGTCTGACTTGTTAAAATACTCTGAACTAGTAAGTGCTGAATGTATATATGTTGTTTGTCACACCCCCGCTTATAGCGGAAACACGAGGATGTAACGGACGGGAACGTCATAACACATTGCTAATTAATAGAGATGCATTAAATGACGAAAAGTCAACGTGTCATGACGTCACCCGACACAAATGGAGACTTGTGTCGTGGTTAGTCAATTCCACGACAAACATAACCAAACTGTCAAAAGAAATGTAAATCCCACAACCCGGGAGCAAGTGAACAAAACATGAATAACAAAGAAATTCCAAACGTGATTGTCAAAAACACCTAATAAGTTTAAAATGCAATTCCTAGGGTCGTAGCTAAGGCAGCATCCCTAGCTATCCTCAATGATTGTTACCTAAAATGATATGCTCAAAAGGGTCAACATATTGTTGGTGAATTCGCAGGTTTAAACAATAAATACAAACTGATGCTGTGTAGTAGTTTTGTAAGACATAAGTGTATACAATTATAAGCAAGTAATATCACATGTAGTCATGAGCATCACAACTAAACATACGACGTACACACAGATCTTGTCGGAACATATTCACCCTAGGGCCCGTCCGAGGACACTGTCAGTCCCAACTAGTATACCAACAAACAAGGGTGGAGGTGTCAGCCCAATCAATACCTGTCCGTCGGTTCCAACACCAGAATTAAATAGTTGTGAATAAAGAACCACACAGCAAACTCATGCATGTACCAGATATAAACTTACAAAAAGTAAACACAACAATCCCAAAGAATAAATGTGAGTGAGCATGCTTTTCCCCCTATGTTTATAAACAGTTGAAATGAAAACGGGGCCGCGAAACTCACCTTGGAATGATACGAAATAAAGTGAACGAAAAGGCTTCAAAGAATGAGAGCACGAATGATCAAACACCTATAATTAATTGTAATTAAAGTCTTAAACACGTTCGATTGGTTTCGGGTCGGATTGGGTTCGACACGCGACACGCACACAATTAGATATATACAACACACTATATGATAAGATATTAATAATAATGATAGTAACGCCAATAAAGATATCATTTTTATTATTAATAAAATAAAATATTAATAATAACAATAATAATAATACTAACAACATTACAACTCATACAACACTAGCACGCACAACCGCACATACTTAAACTCACGCACACATCACACATTCACAATAGTTCATGCATATGCATACCCATGACTACACTTATATATATATATACACACACTATATATGTATATACGTACACACACAATACACACACACACCATTCACATATATACACCCACACTTGCAACGCACACCCACATATATACGCACCTCGGTCCATACACACAACACACACACACAATCACAATACACACACAAGATGCACACACACTGCCATTACCATGCGCGCGCGCACACACAACGTATACACACACAGACGTCACGCGCACACACAACAAGCCCGGAACCGAACTCCGACGATCACAATCGAAGCAACCGCACAATATAACGAACCAAACATCGCGATACAAACGAAACGAAACGAAACGAAACGAAACGAAGAATGCTTCAGAATAATTGTAGCGGGTGTGGTGTGCGATGCAGTGGGAAGAATGCTTCAGGAAGGCTGAATGGGAGATGTGTTTTGAGGGGTAAAGAGGTCAACAATTCCATTAAGTATTGATTTTTTATTTTACCATTCAGAGCTGAATGAAACGACTAAGGGGTTATGTTTTTCTAAAACAAACATCCTAACCTCTTACCAATTCAGAAGTAGTCTCTTAATAGAATCATTAAAAGGCTACCAAACAATCTCTAAATCTTGTTTACTCATTTAATTAGTTATGGTAGCTTCTAATATTTTTAATTACTTATGAAAAGTACCTAATATATTGATTATGATTACTATCTAATACTTTTAGACTGGGTGTTGTGGTAGTCGCGAACCAGGGCGCGAGTTACCTAGCCAACCACCCTGGTCGCGCACACCGCAACTGTCAGACGCGAAGAGGGGGGAGGAGCTCGCGGAGGATAGCAGCCATTGGACTCAATGGGAAAAGAGAGAGAGCCGCCAGGCTCATTTAAAGAAAAAAAAATAAATATTACATTTCACCCTATAAATACGATCCCTCTTCTTATTAAAAATCATAACATTCATATCTACTTTCTCTGCTTTCTCTCTAATTTTTTTAAAAAATCCTCGCACTAGAATATGTCAGGGTAACCGTGATGGTTCGCTTCAACCAAATTTTAATCTCATGAACAACTAGGCTTTTACAAACTTTACGTTTAATCCATTTGATTATCCCGACGAGATCATTCCAGAGACACAACCGACTCAAATTGAACCGGTTGAAGATGTTCCGACTGTTCAAGTATCAAGATGGCAGCAAAGGCAAAAGCCTGTAAAGCTAGGTTGAAAAAATTGACTTTTCTTATCTATGACTTTATTTCTCTCCCAAACTCAGATAAAGTTTTAATCGAAAAAGAGATGGGCCATATTCGAAGGGAACCGGAAGATTAAGATTAGTTAGATTACTTTTTTATTTATGTGTTTTTTTGTTTTTTTATGCTTTTAATGAATTTTATTTGATTATAATATTTAATTTTATATTATTGTTTTGTGTTTAAAAAAAGTTAAATAAATGAAGTTATTTGTTAAAACCCCTCATCACCTGATCCACAATATGGTCAGACTACTTGATCAGATACTCTATCTAGTGTTGAATAAGTATCCAGTCAATGACACATGTTGCAATATTACAATATAACTTGATCAGTGGCTCTATCCCTTAACACATAGCCTTAGTTAGTTATGATTATTGATTAAGACGTGAGGTCGACCTAATATAGAAAAATTAAAAATAAATGTTAACCAAAGAAAGTAAAAACAAAAACAAAATGTTAATATAGGATGGTTTAAGAGCATTCATAGTCTTACTTTTCAATTAAATAATATTTTTTTATCATTACATTTACTCTCTTCTTCACTCACAAATTATTTATAAAAAATATCAAATATTTTCTAGGGTAAACAATATCTTATTCAATATACAGATGAACAATAATGTTTTTTCTCTTCTGCACTCACAATCATTTCATATAATATAGGAAAAACACTTACGAAAATATATAAAAAAAACTTTCATAAAATGCTCTAAAGCTCATATAAAACTTGAGTTTTTTTCCCTAAAAAGGTGTAATCAAAAACTTATTTATCAAAATGGGTTGTTTTAAAAATATTTACTAAAATGGTTAGTTTTGTATAAAATGACATTCTTACCCCTCATTTTCACCAATATGAAGACGATGAAGGTCATGCCCAGCCTCGCCAACAATGAAGAACATAATATTGTTAGCTTTTTTTTTTTTCGCCATGGACAAATGGAGCACCTACTTTGTCACCGATTTGGAATTTCATCAAATGTAATCATTTGATGGCAAAAGAACTTCTAAAAGAAAATCTATAATCACTACAGAAAACACAGATCAGAAGACTAAATTCAAACCTTATATCTATTAGCTCAAAAATACAATTTAGGTTGTCAACCTAAAGTCATTGAGATGTTTTTCATCATAAGATTCTCATGGCTAGTAGTTAACAGATCTTAGTTTGAAAATTTTGAGGAGAACCCTATATCAAAATAATAAATAAATACCATCTTATTCTACAAACCTTAATCTAGAAAATTTCAAACTGAAATATACATATGCTAGATCAAAAGTGTACCTTAGTCCAATTCAAACCTAAGGTCAAATTTTATCAAGCAAAACTACTTGTTTATATGAAACAGAGCCAATGTTTTATCAATAGAATCATTACCCTTTTCAAACTTTGTGTGATCCCTGTGCTTTCATATGAATATTTTGGTAAATTAATTGCATATGGAATAAAAACATTACGGTTTGAAATGACTCACCGGATGAAATCTAAATTAGAGAGAAACGGTGGTAAAATGTTATTTTATTATAAAAATGTTTATTTTATTAATATGTTGAAAATAGGGGTAATAATGTCATTTTATATAAAAATAATCTATTGCGATAAATACTTTTAAACCATCCATTTTGATAAATAATTTTTTTAACTACGTTCTTTTATTTAATAAAAAAAAAAAAAAAAAATCTCTTTAAAACTTAGAGGTTTAGTTTGACATTTTACTTCAATCAAAGAGGCTAACATGAAAAACCAATATTGAAACTTTCAAAAAGTTAAATTCACCCCGTCATTTCCAAGATCATCTTCTTCACCCCAATCACATTCCTCCATTATTAAACCTTCATACCTACACACCAAAAAAACAAAGATGGAGAAAATACAACACAAAACCATCAAAACCAACGGCATCAACATGCATGTAGCCGAGATCGGCTCCGGCCCCGTGGTGCTCTTCCTCCACGGGTTCCCTGAGCTATGGTACACATGGCGCCACCAGATGCTCTTCATATCCTCCAAAGGCTATCGAGCCATCGCACCCGACCTTCGTGGGTTCGGTGGCTCAGACGCACCCGAGTCCCCCACCGGCTACACCGCGTTGCATATAGTGGGGGACTTGGTGAGCCTCCTTGACTCGTTGGGTCTGGACCAGGTCTACCTTGTGGGTCATGACTGGGGTGCCATAATCGCATGGTACGTGTGCCTGTTTCGACCCGATCGAGTCAAGGCTCTGGTTAACTTGAGTGTGGTCTATACGCCTAGGAACCCGTTGGTTAAACCGGTGGAGTATTTTCGACGGACTTTTGGTGATGATTTCTATATCTGTAGGTTTCAGGTGATACTCGATCTACTTTGTTTTCTTTTCTTTCTTTTGTTTTGTTTTATCTAGAAACACGCGTATTCCTACAGATACTAGTAAAACAACCCTCATGTAGCAGTAGCTTATTAAAAGTTGTATTTGCTAACAAAAAGATTGCATTATCCACCAAAAAAGTTGCATTACATCTAATACAGCTTTTGATAAAAGAATTGTCTTAAGCTAATATAACATTTTTAAAGCCTAATGCAATTTTTTAATGCTAATGTAACATATTACAAGAGTTGCATTTTTTTAAGTGTAGTTGTATCATTAATAATATTATCAATGTATCTTCATATTTACAAGAAATTGAGGATCACGTGTACAAGATGATATTAGCCACATGCAGAGGTTTTTGCTGTTGTAATTTTAGTCGGAAAATGCTGTTTGTTGTCCAAAATGTTCTTACAAATGCCCATTTTTCTTCAATGTGTTATTTGTTTATACAAAGTGTGTTATATTCTTATAAAATTGAATAATTGAAATGTTAAGTGGTTGAGATGGAGTATTTTAAGACTTCATCAAATACCGGAGGCTTCGGGTTCTGTGACAAAAAAACAGGTTTATTGGGTAGGGGGTTTAAAAAGAAAAATAGAAATGTTAGTTTAAGTGTCAAGGTAACCAATTGTGCTTTCGATAGATTACTGAATACTATTTTGTTAAGCAATATATGTAATATCTTAACTTTGAAATGACAAAAGTAATATGATATCGAAACATAAGGTAACATTAAAGGTCTTGTAAAGATAGAAAAGTACACCATCAACTCTAAACATGTAATAGGCTTATTCAATGAAGAGGCTACCGACTTTAAAGTCTTATTCAATGAAGAGGTTACCAACTTTAAAGTCTTATTCAATGGATTCACCAATAGTACTAGGGGCGGACTCTAAGAGTGTAACATGCATTGACATGTGTGAAAATTTATGTATCTTATATATTTTTTAAACAGCAAATCCATTTTACTCCTAACTTACTTTAAATTACAAGATGTCTGGGTTTGAATTAAGAATCTTTCCTTTAAAGGTCAAAACCTCTACCAAGTGTATCTCACATCTAAGACTGTTTGTTGAATATTTTAAAATTTTAATACATACCAGTAATATATATAACAAAATCTTGGATTCTGATCACCACATTACATGTAATCTTACATCCTTTTTAACATAAATAATTGATGATTTCTTGTTGTTCTCATCATCCTTGAGTATTTGTAAAGATGTTTCACATGATATTTTATCAGGAAGTTGGGTGGGAAGAAGAGTTTGCAAAAGTTGATACGAAAAGACTACTTGCCGCATTCTATTGTAAGCGAGAGCCAAGTGCACCTAAGTTGCCTAAAGACTATGCAAAGTCCTTCAATCCACCTCCATGCACTTTACCTTCTTGGTTAACCGAACAAGACCTCGACTACTTTGCATCCAAGTATCGCGCCACGGGATTCCGCGGAGGATTTAACTACTATCGTTGTTTCGATCTGTAAGTAATCATAAACTAATTATATAAACTTATGTCTAATTCAAACCACCTAGGGCCGGCTCAATCTTTTTCATGCAGTGGATCGTACGTAATATTGAGGCCCTTTTTGAAACATTCATAATTATTATTTTAACTCGTCATATTGAAATCACCATATTTTGGCACATGACAATATTTGTATCAATAAATTAATGAGTATAACTAACACAAGTGAAATCAAGAAAAAATCATGCAAATGTTAGAATTAACTGAATATCTGAAAATTTTAGGGTTCTTCTAGTAAATGCAGTTGATGTTTATAAGTGTGTTTGTATAATCTACCAAATAATTCTAGGCCACTAAATGTTAGGATTAAAGCAAAGGTTTTATATATGCTCTTGAAACACGTATCATGGTGTTTAATTAATAGTTTGAATTGTAGAAACTGGGAGCTGTGTGCCGCCTGGGCCGGATCAAAGATATCACTGCCTGTGAAATTCATAGTCGGGGACTTAGATCTAACGTACGCCTTTCCAGGAACAAAGGAGTACATACACGGTGGTGGATTCAAGAAGACGGTGCCCGGACTCAAGGAAGTGGTGGTGATGGAAGGAGTTGCTCATTTTATCAACCAAGAGAAGCCACAAGAGATCAACAACCACATTTTGGACTTCATCAAGAAGTTTTAGTTTCTAATGTAACATCATTGTTGGGGACCATTATTTTGTTTGTAATTGGACACGTTATTACAATGTGATAATTGTCTTAAAAACCTTTAATGAAAATGAATGATGTAGACTTTTTATGTTAACACATCCTACTTCTAATAAATAAAAATAATTTTGCTTATGTGGCAGCGTTCTAACCCCACGTATCCTTCAATTTCCCGCTTAAATGTCCCCAATTCTTCTTTTTGCATGAAGTTATTCCTGGCAATTTTGACCTCTAATTTATTTTGTATTATTAAACAGTAGTCATTAGACACTTTAAACATTTAAACATATTAACTAAATAAACACATATACACTCACATCCTCAGTATGCCACAAGTACTCACACACCAAACCTTTTATTTATTTATTTATTTTTTGATATAGCATTTGAATAGGGTTTTAGGATTTTGGATTATGGTTTGGTTTTTTGTTTTCATTGTGTTTTTTCTTTCTTTTTTTACTTTACCTTTTGTTTACATTTGGTTTGTATTTTATAGAGTTATAATTTAGGTTCTAGCCATTTAAGTTTGTTTTCTTATTTAAATTTACACAATGTAGTATTAAAACAAATTTATAGTTTTCAAAATGTTCAATTTTTTGTTTTCATTGTGTTTTTTAAAAAAATTACTTTAGATTATAGCCATTTAAGTTTGTTTCCTTATTTAATTTACACCATGTATGTAAAAAAATTCAAATTCAAATTTTAAAAATTTATAATTTTTAAATATTCAATTTTTACAACTGTCAATTTATTACGTTTATTTTAGGTATCCAATAAGAATTTTCTTAAATAAGATAAGTGTTTTTAGAAAATTTTCATTAGTAACATTTTGAAACGTAAATCTTTATATTTTACACGAAAATATAAAATTAATGGGATAACAAACCTTCCAACATTATTTATAAACACCTGATTTTTTGTGTTTTTAAATCAAACTCGACATTCATTTCAAAATGTATTTCAATTATTCTAAATGATTTATAATCTACAAGTATTTGTTGTTACTCACCATCCCTTCCATCTTCCTAACATGTATGTTGGTACATCAATTATGACATTTGTAATTTATGAAAACTACAATATTCCTTATTGTGGACCAAAACATGATTTAATTTTTGAAAGACATTGACGTTTTCAAAGATGACTATGCCATGATCTGGAAATATTCAAAAATTCATAATTATTTCAGGAAAAAGCAATACTAGCACCTAAGAATGAAATAGTTCAATAAATTAATTATCATTTACTCTCGATGTTTTTTGAAGATAAGTACTATAGTTCTGGCAGTGTTTGTATGAATGATACTTTACAAGAAAATTTGCACTCACCTAATTTTTTTAAATGGTCTTAAAATCTCAAGTCTTCCGAATCATAGTTCAGTACCAAAGATGGGTGTTCCAAGTAAAGTTGTTGAGAAATATTAAAAAAAAGGATGTGGTTTATATAATGAAACAAGATTATAAATCATATCACTTTGTAATTGAGTCATGAAAGTAGACATAATCTCTAGTTCAAATATTGGAGCTCGGACATTCCTCCTAACAATTAATTAATATTGCAGGACCATGTGAAGGATGGTCAATACAATCAGTCTCACAATAAGAAGAGATTTAAAACACTTGACAGTTCAAATGGGAAACTGGGTTTGAGTATGATGATACTAAGAATACAAGTAAGTAGTGAGACAGAACAAAGAACAAGAACAAACAAGTGTGGTTTTCAAGGATGTTGTATATTGCTCTCAAGTTCTGTTACAAGTGTTACAAAGCATATTCGAATTACAAGGACCTGAGACACTTTATACTACATCCTACAACCATCAATACTTAGAAAGACAGTTGAAAACACTAATCTAGACAACAAGATCAATGTAGAGTCAAAAGGCAGATTGTCTTTTGACTAGTGACTATGACATATCATAGCTCATATTCTTTTCTAATATAAAAAGGTTTACAGGTACAAAAGTAGAAAGTTACAGACAAAGATCTTATTCTACTATTTATAAAAGCATGGACTTTTCACTAACTCATACAAGTTGGTGAGTCTTCAGAGTTGCAGCGGAAAGTGTGTCAGCTTTATGTAAAGTATATCAGAGAAAGCATGTCTTCTCTGTCTTCGGAAAAAATCAGTCTTCAAAGCAAAATGGCTTCAGAAGATTTGTCTCTGAAGCTTTGAAAGACTTCATCTTTGGCTTTGAAAGATTTGGACTTTGGCTTCGGAAGATTTTACACTTAGAGTATTTTCTGATGTAGAGTGTAAAACTTCCGAAGCAACTTCTATCTTGTACGTCCAGTGCATGCATGCAGGAAGACCCTTGGTTGCTTTGACTTCTTTGGTTGCATCAGCCTTATAATCTTCTGATATTACCTTACAAACTCCCTAGGCTGATGCTATCAAAATAGAGAAGTTCTTCAGATGTTGATAGTCCTTATTAGGATCAAGACCAAGCCTCTCTTCATCATCTGGTCAAGATCCCTCAGACTCTCATAGTATCTTCTCATGTCATAGAGATCATGTAAAGGAAGATCAAGCATGTCTTACTAGAAGTAGACATCTTGACCTCCTTGATCTCTGATGACATACCATCTGTTCGGATTAGTAGCAAAACTCCAGGACAAGATGGGTCTTCCAATGGCAAGAGGCTCTACTTGAATAGGAGTTGGTTGAGCAGCCTCTTCATGCACAACCTCAGGATGCTCTGACTCATCCTGAGGTGTGGAGCTGGATGCCTTGGTCTTCTTCTTTGAGATACTTCTCCTGGCCATCCTTTTCCTCATCTTTGAAGGTTTTAACTGAGAGGACTGGTCTTCAGTACCAGATTGTTCTGTTGTGTCTCTCTTAGTTGGGATCTTTTTACTCACAGGTTCAGAAGGAGAGAGAAGAGAACTCTGCTGTGGATCAGAAGACGAAGTTGGCAGAGATGCAGCTCTAGGTTCAGGTTGTGTTTTCTAAAGGGGTTCAACCTTCACCTCAACTTCAGGTTAAGCTGGACTTGGTGGAGAATGCAAGTCTACAAGCTCTCCCTTTTTAATCTTCTGCTTGATCACTCTTATATGCTCATCCATGGTGGATAGAGACATAGGACCAAGCCTCCTTCCGAAGAATCCATACAGCTTCAAGAAGCTCATCATCCTTTGTCTGTCTTCAGACTTCTTTTGACTTTTATGGATGATGGCCCTTGACTTTGCAGCTTCTTCCCTTAACTTTCTCTTATCAGCTTTTCTTTCTTTTATGGCTTGCTCCCCCAGCTACTTGAGATATTCAAATTCAATGTATTCAAAGGATAAGGGAAGAAGTGCAGCTGCCTGATAGAGTCCTGTGGCACTTAGGTAGTTGATCATATTCATTCTTTCAGCTTCCTTACCTACTTGAGGTTGTGCAGTTGCCACAGTCTCTATCTCAGGACTTTCTTGAACTGGAGAGAGGATAGGAGCATGTTTATAGAGCCTTTTTAGTCTCTTTTCTTCCTTGATCTTGAGGAGCAATGCTGCATCCTCTGCCTCCATCCTCTCCTTTGACAACTTATTGTCAGCCAGCTTATTTAACTCTTCTAAGGAGAAAGATATGAGTTCATCAATGTTATAATTCCTGGTCCCCAGGTAGTTTAGCTTGACTGCCCTCAACTCATCATCTTGAGTGTTTGGCCTGGGGACAGCCCGGATAGCAGCTTCCATGAAGCCTGAGGACCCTCCTGAACTCTATCCCCTTAGCTTCCTCTTTCTCTCTCTCTTCTCCTCCTCTAACTCCTCAGAGGTCATTTTCCTCTTTCTTTTGTCACACACAGGCCTTAGTGAGTCAGGGTTGAGAGAGCTTTGGCCTTCATCGCTTGGTTCAGTAGTCAAGCTCTGGCCAGAGAGAGTATGTGAAGCACCTTCACCAGCTGGTGCCTCACTGAGGGTACTGGGTGCTGAAGGAGATCCTGTCTCAAGGTTCACAGGCTCAACTTCTGGGCCTTCAGTCAAAGCTTCCCCTTCAAAGCTAATCTCAGGGTCCACCTCAACATCCAGTTGATCAAAAATCTCACTTGCTAGCCTCTATCTATATAGTTTTGATCTCATCTTGAACTCTTCTAGCACCCTTCCTTGAATCCAATCTGCTAATCTTTCAACTTGTCTGTTTTGGCTTGGGTTGACAAGTGGAAGATCAACCAGATGGATGCACTCATAGAAGCTCAGGTTTATAAAATTGAAGATCTCTTGTTGACCCTGAGCTCTAGAGATGACAAGAGCCCTTCTTTCTATGTCATAACTCCATCCTAAGATTGGGTTCTCGGAGTGAAGAGATGGGGTAGACATGGTTCTGGGTATACCCTCCTCAAATAGGCTATATATGAGTGAGTCCACATCAATGTGAACTTGAGGAGGTTGCTGAGTATGGACTATTGCAAGTGAGGGTAATCCTCAAAGTCCATACTCTGAGAAGAACTCCCAGGTTCTGTGACTGTCCTGACTTTCTCCCCTTTTTTGGTAGCATCACTTTCTTGCATAAGTAAGATGGGGGTTGAATCTATCATATTCTTGGCTGCTAGATTTCCCCTGCATCATGACAACTTCAAAAGAAGTGTCAAGAGGCTGGGTTGCCATGGTCGAGGTCTGAATGATGTAATCACTTTCTAAAGTGAGAGCTTTTCCATATGGATCTCCTGAACAGGTTCAGGAAGATCCACCTTAATGGAGGTTGGATGATGTGGGCTAGACATGGGTGAGACAGGAACACTCATATCTCCTTGAGTAGGGGTGGAGAAGAGAGACTCATGGTACTCACTGAAGCCCATGTCTTCATCATCATAGAAGTCAAGGCTAGGAATTGGTTGGTTTAGATCCAACGGCTGAGGATGGTAACTGTCCCTGGAAGGTTGTTCACTGGAGTGTTGAGACTCTGAGTGAAGGCTTAAGGCTGTTGGGGTTGTGAGCTCATCAGGCTGAGCATGAGGAACCTCAGCACTGATCATTTGAGAGATGGGAGTGGTTTGCTCCTCAAGGGAAGTAAGAGCTCGAGTTTCTACTTCCTCCTGCATGGTTGGTGATATGGGGGCCTGCACAGGCTGAATAGCATGTGCAGGGGTTCACTTGGTTTTTCTATGGTAGGTGATGGTTATTGTAGGCTGTATTTGGGGTTGGGAGGTAGAAGGTGTGGGTTCAACACTAGTTGGTGCTGCTAGGTTGTCACCTTGAGCAATAAGCTCTAACATTTTCGGGACTAGGGTTGTTTCTACCACGGAGAAGCCAACAGTTGGCTTTCTCATGATTTTGAAGATGTCGGGCTTCATCTGTCCCGGTTTTAAAATATTACCTGCTCCCCTCAACTGTGTGCCCAGTTCATAGTTGAGAATGTGCTGGACATATCTAGGGAACATTAATACTCTAAGGAGTCTAAGTTAGCAAGTAAATTGGTATATACAAATTGTGAATACCTGAACTTGACCCCCTAAACCATCCCATGGATAATGAAGGAGAGTTCTTTTGGAATCTGGTCCCATCCTCCATGCTTGTTGGATAAGCTGTGTATGACAACATGGAGGAGGTACTTCCATTGAGAGGTCTTGACGGATACGTCACCTTCATAGCCCATCTGCTCAAAGGATTGGTTGACAGCAGCTTTGGGAAAGGACAAGTCACCTTCTACATCATCCAGCTAAAGATGTGTGTTTATAGTGGCCGGAGTGATGAAGATTGTCCTCCCCTGCACTGTGGCAGACAATGCCTTCTCCCCATCCATGGTGACCTCTTCACAGGTCTGCCAGAATGCTAACAACTGATCCTCATAGAGAGGAGGATCAATGGTGAGGGAGGTGAAGTAGTTAGATAAAGAAAGGTAACGACAAACCTCTGAGAAACTTGGATCTTTCTCAGAGTCTAACAGAGCAACCTGATTATGTTGTCTGTGAAGATGCATGGAAAAATCAAGTTGGTTTCTACGGTCAAGGTTGGCCATTTGAAGTAGCTTTTCAGTGAAGGAAGATAAGAACTAAGGCGGTTTGTGGGTGAAATTAGGTTAGAGAACAATGTAGATGAAGAGGAGAGTGAGAAGAGGAGGAACCGTTGTGAGAATATATATGAAATGGATTTTAGTCAAAGTTAAAGCAAAAAGGATAAACTTTGAAATCCGGATGTTGGTCCCACCTCTGAAAAAGTGCCCAAAAAGGTAGTTATCTTGGAAGTTGAAAATCTTCCGAATGTAATTTTGCTTTACAAGTTTTTAAGAAAAAGCTTCCGAAGCCAATTTGGCTTCGAAAGATATTCTTAAGAGTTGTGAAAATTTGGCTTCGGAAGAAAAATACTTGGAGAATTTTTCTTCCGACACATACTTGGTTTCGGAAGATATTAAGACTTGAGAGTTTTATTCTAAGAGAATGAATCTTTCGAGACTTAATTGCTTTCGAAAGTTATTTGTCCTTCAAATGCATGCAAGTACTTAGAAGCATATTTAAGATTAGGAAGATATTCTCAGAATTTCTTCCGAAGGCAAATTTCTTATAAGTAGTTAGTTGATTTGAAGACATAAATTTCTTCCGAAGGTAACATGAAATCTTCCGAAAGAAAATATGTTTTGAAAAATTTTCAAAAATCTAAGAAATATCATTAAAAAATTTTCTTCCAAAATAAACTGGGCTTATAAAGGTGAGAAAATAGACAACTTAAGAGACACGGGTTTTAGAAATAAAGTTGATTTAAGTTTTAAGAAAATCTACTCAAAGTTAATCATCCCAATAGCTGATACAAGATATTTGAATCTCTGTTCATCAAAAACTTTAGAGAACAGATAAGCATATTGTTCATTTGTGTTAACTTTGACTAGTTTGATTAATCCGTTCTCAAAGTTATCTCTAATCAAATATTACCTGATATTGATGTGTTTGGTCCTGGAGTGCTGCACAGGATTCTCTGTAATAGAGATAGCACTGTTGTTGTCTATGTGGATGGGAGTCTCTTTGAAGTTGAATCCATAGTCCAGCATCTGATTCTGAATCCAAAGCACTTGAGCACAACAACTTGCAGCAGCAATGTATTCAGCCTAAACAGTTGATGCAGAGACATAGGATTGTTTCTTGCATTGCTATGAAATAATCCTTCCACCAAGGAATTGACATCCCCCAGATGTAGACTTTGCAGTCATGTTGCAACCATCATAGTTACTATCTGTATAAGCATACAGATTGAAGTCAGAACTCTTTGGATACTGTTGGACCAAAAGAACCAATGAGCCTGATCAGAAAAACCTTTAAGTCCCACGGATATTACAACAACTGAAGTAGTCTGCAACAGCTGAAGACATCAACTGAAGACAAAGTCTGAAGTGAAAGAGCTGAAGACAAAGTCTGAAGTGAAAGAGCTGAAGACAAAGTCTGAAGTGAAAGAGCTGAAGACAAAGTCTGAAGTGAAAGAGCTGAAGACAAAGTCTGAAGTGAAAGAGCTGAAGACAATCTGAAGACAAAGTTTCAGATGTTGTCACAACAGCTGAAGAAGACCTCTTCAGTAGTTGTGATGGTTTCCTTTCAGTAGTTTTATGTTTCTTGTAATCAGTACTTGTAGTTTCAGTAGTTTTAGTTTCATCTTGTACTTAGCACTCTGAGATGTTCTCAGTTGTTGTGAACATTCTCAGTAGTTTGCTTACTTTCAGTTGTTTGTAATAATTCTGTTAGATGTCACTATCAAGTGACATCAGCAGACGTCACATTCCTCTATATAAGGAATGTTGACCTAATTGTAAGGTGCGATGCCCTGCGCAGCTATAGCATACTTAGAAAAGCTTAGCAGCCGCCATACCAAAGCATGTGTGCATGAATGATATTATCCATTTTGAAGAAAACCCTCTTTCTCTATAACCGTGTACTGTTCCATTGAATATCTATTGTATTCTTGCTATATTTGTCTAATTCTTGTTCTAATTCCGCTGCGACTCAACTCTAATTGATCAAACTTAGATCGCTGATCCTGACAGATACCAAAGGCCAAGCTTAGGAGCACCTTTGAGAAATCTAAGAATCCTCTTGACAGCAACCAGGTGTGACATCTTGGGGTTGGCTTGATATCTTGCACAGATGCATGTGGCAAACAGGATATCAGGCCTGCTGGCTGTGAGGTACATAAAAGACCCAATCATAGCCCTGTAAAAATGTTCATCCACATACTCCCCCTCAACATCAGGTCCTATGGAGTGGTTTCTGGCTATGGGTGTCTTAGCAACCTTACATTCAGTCATGTTGAATCTTGTAAGTATGTATTGTACATACTTTGACTGACTTATGAAGATGCCATTGTCAACTTGCTTCACTTGAATTCCCAGAAAGAAATTGAGTTCTCCCATGGTACTCATTTCAAACCTATTCTTCATCAGCCTCTCAAAGTCATTGTAGAGCTTTGGATTAGTTGACCCGAAGATAATGTCATCCATATATACTTGAACCATCATTAAGTCATTCCCTGTTCCTTTGATGAAGAGAGTTCCATCTATAGTACCCCTCTTGTAACCATGTTGACAGAGATACTGAGTGTAAGGCCCCGTTCCTGGGACGCTTACAGCTGGTCAATCATTGCACATAAAACATAAAACATATATTTAGGTGTACTAAAACAACGCAGCAGAATAATTTAAGATCATTTCATTCATTGCTTTTGCAAAATAATACAACATTCATAATCGTTACAAAATATTGTTTGTTCGCATTACAATGCAAAAACATCATAATTTAAACAATGGATGCCATCCCAAAAACACCAAGTAGCTGCCCCGTGCCATCCTCAGCAACGTTACCTGCCAACTGGAAATTACATAAAAGTCAGAGTTGCTGAGTGAGTTCTAATTTTATAAATAAAATACTTTTCTTTCGATTAAAACCGTACTTTACTTTCGTAAGCGATCAAACATCATACGTACAAATAGATAATCTCATTATTATCTTTCATCATCGTCAACTTACATTCATTCATTCATTATTACTTATCATACATTTCATTTGATCATTATTACTTTCACTTCTCTATGCTCCAGGCTAATGCCTCGAGCTATACCCCAAACATCATGCACAAGGCGGGTACTGGACCGAAGACTATAAATAGACTTCAAACATCATGCCCGAGGCGGGCCCAGCACCGGGGTATCATCATTTGGACCATGCCATGTGCTATACCCCAAACATCATGCACAAGGCGGGTACTGGACCGAAGACTATTAATAGACTTCAAACATCATGCCCGAGGCGGGCCCAGCACCGGGGTAAGCGACAATGGTCCCGTACGTATGGTCAGTCAAAAAGACTAGACCCTAGTGTGCATCCTTCTGGGGTAGCTAACCCGCACACCGTTGAGCTAACACCCTTCATTGGGTGTGAACCTCCTTACAGTGCTTGCAAGACTTTTCTTACTTCCGATTGTTCATTAATGCATGCATTCATTCTTCCTTCTCATTAGTTATCTTCCACTTTCGTAAGTAATACTTTACATAAGCATAAACATACGTCACACCACGTAAGGTCATGACATAAACATAACATGGAACAACATCATCACAACAACATACAAAGAATGCAAAACGTAAACAAGCACAGTCCCCCGTAAAACCTCATTTCTCATCACTTAAGCTCTACATCCCAAAATCTCAGAAAATTCTCCCCTTAAAGAAATACGGATGAGCAAACAAATACGGATGAACAGACAAATGCGGATGAGTAAACCAATGCAGATGAACACCTCAGAAAATATTCTAAGGGTCCCAAAGAAATGCGCATGAACCAAATGCGGATGACTAAAGCAAATGCGCAAGGACAAACAAATGCGGATGAACATACAACAAATGCGGATGAACACTTAACTAATGCGGATGAACAACACTTACGCAAATATTCAAACTTAATACGGATGATCAACTAACCTGAAACCGCATCTTACACTATAATCAGTTCCCAATCCTCATCCTTATACATTCATCGCACCGATCTAGCATGCTAATCTCTTAGAACAAGCATACAACCACATAAACCTAGCAAAACATGCAGGCCCTAACACACCCACTAAAAGAACAGGGCCAAACTTACGATACAAAATACTAGACATATTAAAAAGTTAGTTACATGCAATTCCAGCCTCAAAAAAGGTTTAAAACATAGAAACCAGGGATCTAGAACTCACCTTTGCAGCCTTCGAATGTGACTTCCTTCAAACCCGTCTGCACTATGAGTTCAACCACCTAGAAACCCACCAAAAACATACACCCGAACATAACAAAACACACATAAGCATGCAACCGAGGCATAGGCCAGCCAAGAACAACTTAAAACCAAGAATTCTTACCTTGAATTCGGTTTCCTTGTTCTTCCTTCTTCAAACCCAAAACTCTTCTCTGCTTTCTCTCTCTAAATCCGGTGAAAAGGAAAATATGCAGAAAGGTGAGGGCGGCCATCACCTTTTTACACCCACTTTTATTCTTTTTGTCCTTTTTGACACATTTAGCCCCTCAACTTGGGTTAAATTCAGTTTCTTCCTTTTTATCTGCTTTTATTCTTTCTTTCTCGTCTTTTAAAATTTTTCGGGTGTTACAAGTCCACCCCCCTTATGTTGGTTTCGTCCCCGAAACCTGTCATTCCTCGAATAGATGTGGGTAATACTGCCTCATCTCTTCTTCAGTCTCCCACGTAGACTTGGATCCCTTCCTGTGCTTCCACTGTACACGCACCAGGGGAACCACTTTATTCCTCAACCTTTTCTCCTTGCGTTCAATGATTGCCACTGGTTGCTCCACATAATTGAGCCTTTCATCAACTTCTATGTCTTCCAGTGGTACAACCATATCTTCGTCAGCTAAACACTTCCGCAGATGAGATACATGGAATGTAGGGTGAATTCCACTTAACTCATCGGGTAACTCCAACCTGTAGGCCACCTCTCCTACTCGAGCAATGATTCGGAAAGGCCCTATGTATCTCAGGATCAGCTTGCCCCGCATTCTAAACTGAATTAGGCCCTTCCAAGGGGAGACTTTCAGCATGACTCTATCTCCCACCTTGAACTCAATCGGTCTACGTCTCTTGTCAGCATACGACTTTTGCCTATCTTTAGCTGCCTTCATAAGGGCTTTGATCTTCTCGAGCTTCTCGGTCGTAGCCTCAATCACCTCAATACTTCCCAACTCCTTCTGACCAATATCACCCCAACAAACGGGTGTTCTACATCTCCTACCATATAGCATCTCATAAGGGGGCATACCAATGCTGGCATGATAACTGTTATTGTATGAGAACTCCGCTAACGGTAAGTGGTCATCCCAACTACCTCCAAAATCAATGACGCATGCCCGAAGCATATCCTCAAGCGTCTGAATGGTTCTCTCCGACTGACCATCCGTCTGTGGATGATAAGCCGTGCTGATGTGTAACCTCGTCCCCATTGCATCATGAAATCTCTTCCAGAACTTAGATGTAAACCGAGTGTCACAATCGGAAACAATAGGCACCGGCACACCGTGACGAGTTACAATCTCCCTGATGAATAGTTCCGCTAACTTCTCAGATGAATACGTCTCTCGGATCGATAGGAAGTGAGCACTCTTCGTCAGAAAGTAGAGTATCACCCATATGGCATCGTACCCCTTCACGGTACCCAATTCTGTGACTAGACCTCTCATCCTTTCAGAGTTAAGATGATCTTCCTTCAACGCCTCATCTTGAAACTCCTTGACCTTCTTCATCACATCGGAGGTCAAAATCAATTGGTAAGCCTTCACCCGGATTGGTTCAGGCCTCTCCTTTCGGCTAAGGGCATCCGCCACTACGTTGGCTTTGCCCGGATGATAATGGATTTCACAATCATAATCCTTTATCAGTTCCAACCATCTCCTTTGCCTCATGTTCAAATCCTTCTGCTCGAAGAAGTACTTCAAGCTCTTGTGGTCAATGAAGATGGTGCACCTCGTCCCGTACAGGTAGTGCCTCCAAATTTTTAATGCAAAGACCACAGCTGCTAGCTCTAAATCATGAGTAGGGTAATTAACCTCATGAACCTTCAATTGTCGGGATGCGTAAGCTATAACCTTTCCTCGCTGCATCAGTACGCAACCCAATCCCGAGTGAGAAGCACCTAAAAAAACCATCAAATCCTCGCTCCCTTCTGGTAATGATAAGACAGGAGCTTGAGTCAACCTCGTCTTTAACTCTTCGAAAGCCTTCTCTTGCTCTTGACCCCAAACAAACTTCACATTCTTACGGGTCAACTTGGTCAGCAGAGAAGCTATCTTAGAGAAGTCTTGGATGAATCTCCTATAATAGCTCGCCAACCCCAAGAAACTACGGATCTCGGATGGCGTCCTTGGAGACTTCCATTGCATCACAGCTTCCACTTTTCCCGGGTCTACCATAATCCCCTCGGGATTCACCACGTGACCCAAAAACTGAACCTCGCGCAACCAGAACGCGCACTTAGAGAACTTAGCATACAACTTCTCCCTTCTCAACGTCTCTAATACCTCTCGTACGTGACCGGCATGTTCCACCTTGCTCTTCGAATAAATCAAGATATCATCGATAAACACAATCACTGATTTATCCAACATCGGCCAACACACTCGATTCATCAGATCCATAAAAACAGCTGGCGCGTTGGTTAAACCGAAAGACATAACGAGGAACTCGTAGTGTCCATAACGCGTACGAAAAGCTGTTTTAGGAATATCATGCTCCTTCACCTTCAACTGATGGTAACCAGATCAGAGATCTATTCTCGAAACCAACTGGCACCTTGGAGCTGATTAAACAGGTCATCAATCCTCGGCAATGGATACCGATTCTTCACCGTCAACTTGTTCAGCTCGCGGTAGTCAATACACATCCTCATACTACCATCCTTCTTCTTTACAAACAAAACCGGGGCACCCCATGAAGAGATACTCGGTCTAATGAACCCCTTTATCAAGCAACTCTTGCAGCTGCTCCATCAATTCCTTCAGCTCAGAGGGGGCTAATCGATACGGTGCCTTAGCAACAGGTTGGGCACCCGGTATAAGGTCGATCTGAAACTCAATCTCACGATCCGGCGGTACACCTGGTAAATCTTCTGGGAACACGTCTGGGAAGTCGCACACAACCGGTACATCAGACAATTGTGGTGTTGGCGTATCAACATCTTTTACGTAGGCCAAGTAGGCACTACATCCACGCCTCATACACTTTCCCGCCACCGCCATTGAAATCACCTTCGGAATCGTAGTAACTCGATCACCGTAAATCGTCACCGAACTCCCGTCAGGCGCTGTCAGTCCAATCATCTTCTTGCGACATACGATATTCGCCTCGTAGGCCGCTAACCAGTCCATTCCTAGGACTACATCGAAACCGCCTAAGGTCATCACGAATGGTCTAACAGGAAATTTATGACCTTCTACTTCTATGACACAGCCTTCTATCATCTCAGGATTCCTGGTAGACTTACCTATGGCAGTTTCTACATCGAAGGGCTCGTCAATACTCCTACTCCTTAAAGGCAACTTAGCACAAAAGGCATCAGAAATGAAGCTCTTACTAGCACCAGAATCAAATAACATGGAGACAACATACCTGACACAACTTCGGGGTCCGTCCTAGCCTCCTCCTGGGTCATCGTGAATGCTCTGGCGCTTGCTTTCTGCCCTACGGTTCCGGTCGTCTTCTTCGCTCCGGAACTCTCAGCCCTTGGCTTCATGCATTCCCTGCTCATGTGACCCTCTCCACCACAGTTGAAACATCTGGCCATACGACAATCCTTTGCTATATGCCTTGTCCTCCCACACAGGAAGCATACATTCAATCCCCGCCTACATTCTCCGAAATGCTCCTTTCCACATTCGCCACACCTCTAAGACCCCGCACCAGATGTGACCACACGGTGGTCATCCACCCATGCACGCTTGTTGTTTGTCGGGGCACCACCCCTACCAAACCTCTTCCCATTCCAGTTCCGGTCACCACCACCTTTCTTACTCACCTCAGCCACCACCACTTCCCATTCATCATACAGCCTCCCAGCCAGATCAACCACTGACCTAAACGTGCTCAGTAGGGCGGCGATCATGTGCCTGCGGATGTCCGCCGGCAAGCCCTGAATGTATCTCTTAATCTTTCGTGACAAGGGTGTCACTTGATCCGCCACCAGCTGTGCCATCTCATTGAATTTGGTGGTATATTGCTGATGTGTCATGGTTCCCGCCTCCAGCTGTAGGAACTCCCTCTCAACCTTGTCGAGCTCTCGGTGAGGACAAAACTCCTCGATCACCAGTTTCTTCAACTCATTCCACCTCATCCTGCCAATCGCTTTACTACCCTCGGCCTGGACAATATTGTCCCACCAACATAGGGCCGAGTCCACAAATGATTGAGTGGCAAACTTCACCTTCTGATCTCCGCGGCACTCGCTGATATCTAAAACAGCTTCCATCTCTCTCACCCACCGGTGAGCAGCAGCCGCAGTGCCATTTCCGTCAAAAGTCGGGGGCTTGCATCTTTGAAATGCCCCATAGTTACAGCCTCGTGCTATCTCCCGCACAGGCTCTTCTCCTTCTTCTTCACTGGAGACAACTGTCTCAGTCTCCGGTTGCTCCCTTTCCTCCACGGGTCTCCTCCTTTCCTTCCTCTCTCCTTCTCGTACAGCCTTAATCACTTCGGTCACCACAGACGGTAGAATCGTCTGCATGACCTGGTGAACCTCTTCCACCACCGCCTCCTTCACTGAGGCCCTTAAATTGGCACTCTCATCACCACCCTCCGGATGAGGGGTCTCGGGCTCTTCGTGAGCCACCACTTCAGCCCTAGGCCTTCCTCTCGTGACCCGTGGTCCAGCACCACGTCCACCACGACCTCCACCTCGAGAAGCCTTCGAAGATCTACCACCGGCCATCCTCTGACACACTATAAGATTCAAACACCAACACGGTCAATCAAGGTAACAACTCAGTTTATGTCAAGTATAGTAAGTCCCTAATTACAGTGGCCAGTTGTGATTAGCCACTTAATTTACTCTTCATACCCCAAGCATTTCCTATCCTGACTTCATCAGTATCTAAATCTACTAAGAAGCACATAAATCACATAACATGCGCACGTAATACCGGTTACCATAATGGAAAGAAATACCTGATGGCACACAGCTACTTGGACTGGCATCCCTTCCCTTTGTCCCATTCTCAGTTTAAGTTTAGGTTTCTTTTGAAAATATTTACCCGTTTCACTTAAACTTTAGCTCTGATACCAACTTGTAAGGCCCCGTTCCCGGGACGCTTACAGCTGGTCAATCATTGCACATAAAACATATATTTAGGTGTACTAAAACAAAGCAGCGGAATAATTTAAAATCATTTCATTCATTGCTTTTGCAAAATAATACAACATTCATAATCGTTACAAAATATTGTTTGTTCGCATTACAATGCAAAAACATCATAATTTAAACAATGGATGTCATCCCAAAAATGCCAAGTAGCTGCCCCGTGCCATCCTCAACAACGTTACCTGCCAACTGGAAATTACATAAAAGTCAGCGTTGCTGAGTGAGTTCTAGTTTTATAAATAAAATACTTTTCTTTCGATTAAAACCGTACCTTACTTTCGTAAGCGATCAAACATCATACGTACAAATAGATAATCTCATTATTATCTTTCATCATCGTCAACTTACATTCATTCATTCATTATTACTTATCGTACATTTCATTCGATCATTATTACTTTCACTTCTCTATGCTCCAGGCTAATGCCTCGAGCTATACCCCAAACATCATGCACAAGGCGAGTACTGGACCGAAGACTATAAATAGACTTCAAACATCATGCTCGAGGCGGGCCCAGCACCGAGGTATCATCATTTGGACCATGCCATGTGCTATACCCCAAACATCATGCACAAGGCGGGTACTGGACCGAAGACTATAAATAGACTTCAAACATCATGCCCGAGGCGGGCCCAGCACCGGGGTAAGCGACAATGGTCTCGTACGTGTGGTCAGTCACAAAGACTAGACCCCAGTGTGCATCCTTCTGGGGTAGCTAACCCGCACACCGTTGAGCTAACACCCTTCATTGGGTGTGAACCTCCTTACAGTGCTTGCAAGACTTTTCTTACTTCCGATTGTTCATTAATGCATGCAGTCATTCTTACTTCTCATTAGTTATCTTCCACTTTCGTAAGTAATATTTTACATAAGCATAAACATACGTCACACCACGTAAGGTCACAACATAAACATAACATGGAACAACATCATCACAACAGCATACAAAGCATGCAAAACGTAAACAAGCACAGTCCCCCGTAAAACCTCCTTTCTCATCACTTAAGCTCTACATCCCAAAATCTCAGAAAATTCTCCCCTTAAAGAAATGCGGATGAGCAAACAAATGCAGATGAACAGACAAATGCGGATGAGTAAACCAATGTGAATAAACACCTCAAGAAATATTCCAAGTGTCCTAAAGAAATGCGCATGAACCAAATGCGGATGACTGAAGCAAATGCGCATGGACAAACAAATGCGAATGAACATACAACAAATGCGGATGAACACTTAACTAATGCGGATGAACAACACTTACGCAAATATTCAAACTTAATATGGATGATCAACTAACCTGAAACCGCATCTTACACTATAATCAGTTCCCAATCCTCATCCTTATACATTCATCGCACCGATCTAGCATGCTAATCTCTTAGAACAAGCATACAACCACATAAACCAAGCAAAACATGCAAGCCCTAACACACCCACTAAAAGAACAGGGCCAAACTTACGATACAAAATACTGGACATATTAAAAAGTTAGTTACGTGCAATTCCAGCCCCAAAACAGGTTTAAAACATAGAAACTGGGGATCTAGAACTCACCTTTGCAGCCTTCGAATGTGACTTCCTTCAAACCCGTCTGCACTATGAGTTCAACCACCTAGAAACCCACCAAAAACATACACCCGAACACAACAAAACACACATAAGCATGCAACCGAGGCATAGGCCAGCCAAGAACAACTTAAACCAAGAATTCTTACCTTGAATTCGGTTTCCTTGTTCTTCCTTCTTCAAACCCGAAACTCTTCTCTGCTTTCTCTCTCTAAATCTGATGAAAAGGAAAATATGCAGAAAGGTGTGGGCGGCCATCACCTTTTTACACCCACTTTTATTCTTTTTGTCCTTTTTGACACATTTAGCCCCTCAACTTAGGTTAAATTGTGTTTCTTCCTTTTTATCTGCTTTTATTCTTTCTTTCTCGTCTTTTAAAATTTTCCAGGTGTTAAACTGAGATAGTGTCTTACCACTTCCTTGGAGCTTGGTGTAGCCCATAAAGAGATTTATCAAGCTTGCAGACATAATCAGGATGATCTGGGTCTGTAAAGCCAGGTGGTTGTTTGACATACACCTCTTCATCAATCACCCCATACAGAAAAGCACACTTGACATCAAGTTGGTAGACCCCGAAATCCTGGGATGCAGAAAAAGCCTGGAATATTCTTACAGCTTCATGTCTTGTCATAGGAGCAAAAATATTTGTGTAATCAATTCCCTTTTCTTGTGTGTACCCTTGAACAACTAGTCTTGCCTTGTTCTTGATGACAAGTCCTCTATCATCTTTCTTGTTCCTAAAAACCCACTTGGTTCTTATGGTAGTCTTTCCATGAGGAAGAGGACATAGGTTCCAAACCTTTTGTCTTTTGAATTAAAGCAGCTCCTCTTGCATTGCTTCAACCCAGCTTCCATCTTTCAAATCCTCATCAACTTTCTTTAGCTTTACTTAGGACAAAAAGCAAGAGTATAGACAAACATTTTTGTCATGGGTTTGTCCTCTTGTTCTCACCCCTGTGTCAATATTTCCAATGATGTTTGTGGTAGGGTGTGACTTGTGGATCCTGAGTTGAGGGATCACAGTAAGTTGATTGGAAAGATCTAAATTAGAGAAATTTAGATCTGGCAATGGAGTGTCAACCACCACATCAGCACACTTATCAAGTGAAACTTGATCCAATGAGTATGTGACATTATTTATGTTATCTTCCATGGAGTGGTTATCAATATTAAGAAATTTTTGATCACTATCAGTACCTCCATTTCCTCCTACATTTGAAGCTCATTCACCTGAGTATTGAACCTCTGATCTGGAATTTGAAGGCATCTCAGATGTATCAGCTGAATTTGTCATGTTTATGCTGATAGGATCTTCATTTGCAGGGTTAGTTACCACTGGAGCTGAAGTAGTATTCTTGCTTAGTCTTCTCAGCTCAAATCTTAGGTCAAGATCTCTTGTTGATATGTTACCTGTAGATCCTGAAACATCCTCACAAGACTTGTTAAAATAGTTGGTAACTAAATCAAGATCAAATAGCCAATCAGGACCAGAACCTTTCATACTAGGAGTGTGCTCATTGAAGGTTATATTGGCTGACTCCTCAACTACTCTAGTTCTGAGATTGTATACTCTATAAGCCTTAGCTTGGGAAGAGTATCCAATAAAGTGTCCATCATCTAATTTCTCATCAAATTTGGCTACTTGATCTTTGGTATTCAAGATGGTGCAAGGACATCCAAATGACCTGAGGAAACTAATATATAATCTCCTTTTATGCCACAGCTCATAAGGAGTCTTACCATGAGTCTTAACCACTAAAACTCTGTTCTACACATAGCAGGTTGTGTTAACTGCCTCTGCCCAAAAGGTGATGGGAAGTTTACAGTCAGACAACATAGTTCTTACAGCTTCAATAAGTGTCTTGTTTCTCCTCTCAGCAACACCATTTTGCTGAGGAGTCCTAGAAGCACTATATTGTCTCATAATACCATTTTCATCACAAAATGTATCAAGGATTTGGTTCTTAAATTCTGTTCCTTGATCATATCTTATGGTCTTGACCTTGTGATCAGATTGATTCTTAATTTTTAGAATGAAGTTCTTCAAGATCTCAAGAGTCTCATCCTTAGTTCTAAGAAAAAAGACCCAAGTGAATCTTGTGAAATCATCTGTGATCACTAAATAATATGAGGTCCTTCCTAAACTCATTACACTAAAGAGATCCATGTTTAATAAGTGTAAGGGAGTAGTGATAGAGTTATTTTCCTTTGGCTTGTGAGACACTTTGTGTTGCTTCCCTTACAGGCATGCAACACAATGATCATTACTTGTAAACTCTTTCTTTGGCATTCCAGTTACCAAATCATTTTTAATTAGTTTATTCATATTCTTAAAGTTTACATGGCATATTCTTTTATGCCAGAGGAAAGACTCATCACTATTTGCTTTAGATAGAAAGCAAGAAACCTCTCCTGAGTGAGATGTTTCCTGCAAGTCCATCTTGTACATGTTCCCTTTCCTGGGAGCTCTGAGTAGGATATGCTCTTGAGGATTGACCACCACGGGC
Organism: Flaveria sonorensis; assembly: GCA_025506505.1. Classification (NCBI taxonomy): domain Eukaryota; kingdom Viridiplantae; phylum Streptophyta; class Magnoliopsida; order Asterales; family Asteraceae; genus Flaveria; species Flaveria sonorensis. The sequence goes on from CM046423.1 coordinate 60,581,345, forward strand.
TTGAGAACAATCCACTCATGCTCAGTAAAGAGCATGTTGTGTCTCTAATCATAAAATTAGGATACACTCAGTAGATTATACCCAAGCTCCTTAATAAAATTTACCTTCTCAATGGTGAGCTTACCATTTATGACCATGCCCCTTCTAGTAATGTAACCACCAGCATCTCCTCCAAAAACAACTGGTCCTCTATCAATTTTCTCAAAACTCTGAAGCAAAGAACCATTGCCAGTCATGTGCCTTGAACAGCCACTATCAATGATCCACACATTTCCCTTGGTCTTTAGTTGTTCCTGCACAAAAAGAAGTGGTTAGTTACACTTGGAAACCCAAGCCTCATTGGTCTTGGGCTTTTCAAAGTGATCTGAAGATAATATAATAGTAACTGATCCTATATTCAAGCTTTAAGGATCATTAGTTGCTGTTGACGAAGAACTTTCAGTCACCAGGTCTTTCTTCATCTTCTACACCATCTTCGAAAGATTGGACTTGACCTTCAACACCTCGGAAGTTTCAACAACTTCTGAAGTTTTGGAGACTGGACCTTCGGAAGATCTTGCTTTCACTGTAGCATGCTTCAGTACTTCGGAAGCATTCCTTTCTTCCGAGACCAAATTTTCTTCCGAAGGCAAGTTTTCACTTGTCTTCTTCTTCACTTTGGAGCTTCTGAAGGAAACAGATTTTCCTTCCGAAGCTAGATTCTCCTTCTTCTTCTCAGAAGTTTTCTCTTTGATCATGTGGATAGTACTTTTAGGATTGTAGATGCAATCCTTAGCCAGATGAGAGGTACTACCATACATAATGCAGTCCATTTGCTTCCTTCTAAGAGTCTTCTTCTGAGAGGAAGACTGAACTTGATCACTTTCCCTCTCCATCTTCACCTTTACAGATGATGCAACAAGCTTCTTAGGGAGAGGCTTGCTTTTGGAGCTGGATGGTTCAGGCTGTGTAGCAGTGGTACACAGCTGATCAGTCTTCTTCTTCTTGCTGAGATGATTTGGACCTGAACTAGAACTTCTGGTACTAGAGTTTATGGTTGAGTCATTAGCCTTCACCACTTCAAACCCTACAAAGATAAACACTTGTTTCTGCTTAGAGTTAAAAGTGGTCTTGATTTCTTGAGCCTTTCTTTGCCTTTATCTTGGCTCTCCTGATCAAGTTTTTTCTTTGAGGCTTGGTCATCCCAGCTTCTTCATCTCTCTTCTCAGGAGGATAGTGTCCCCTTAGGATGGTCTTCTTCACTCTTCTCAGACACATCCTTCACTATCTCCTGCTCATCCTCCTCAGCAATAGGGTCTATAAGGGGAAGCTCATCTTCATAAGTTCCACACCTTGGAGATCTTATAGATAAAAGAGTGTGTGGAGGAGCTATCTCAATAGATCCCAGTCCCTGCTTATTTTGATAACAAACTTGTGCATGCAGAGATGAGGATATCATGTCTTGAAGGTCTCTTCTTCAAGAACAAGTTTTTCTGCCCGGGCTTTGCTGATCACAAGCTCAGCCTGGTATTTAGTTAACTTAGTGATGAGACCTTTAATCTGAGTCCTATAGTTGGTGTGTTCATGCTTTAGAGTTGAAATGGTTTTCTCTAGATCTTCTATTTTCAGTTTGTAATTATTTTCAGCTCTTTTGAAATCAGCTTTTAAGATATTTAAGAACTCGAGATCTGATCTCATCTTTAAGTTATAGGACCTATATTTATTGACTTTAGCAATACATTCAGGTGTACAGAGATGTTCCAATACTTTGGCTTCATCATGATCTGCCATAAGTTCTTGGTTTGGAGCAGCATCCTCCACCTGAAAGCTCCAGTCAAAGCCTTCTTCTTCAACAGCAACTACAGCTTGCTGCCTGGGCTTCTCATTCTTGTGTGCTCCTTCAGTGTAGTTTGGCCTGGCTTGTGCTTGGCCACCATTTGACTTAGGTGCCTTGCACTCTCTGGCAAAGTGTCCCATTTGGTTACAATTATAACACTTCAACTTGCCTTTGTCCAAGCCAAACTTTCCACTGGACATATTACTAGGAAACTTCCTCCCAGTCCTCTTGTAGAACTTCCTGGCCCTGTGAGTGAGAAGAGCCATCTGCTGGACTATTTCCATATACTCCAAATCATCTGGTTGGATACAGTCCAGGTCTTCAAGAGTGAGATAAAGTTGCCTGTACTTTCATCTGAAGACACAAAAGCTTGTGAAGAGCTTGTCTCCTGGAATGGGCTTCCAGGGATGAAGCTCTCCCTTGGTGTCTCCAGGAAGGTGATGAAAGGACGCTTTTGTGAGTTTTCAGGGTAGCAGATAAGGTGGTGCTATGGTTCTCTACAGTCCTTTTCAACCACATAAAGGGCTGAACTCTGCTGGATGCTGGAGTTACCAAATGAATTTTGCATATTCATCTCCATCCAGTAGCCACTGAGTATGCCATACAACTCAGTGAGAGTAAGGGTCTTGAGGTTTTCCGTACTCTTAATGACCACACAATAGTATGTCCATTGTCTGGGAAGAGAGGACATGAACTTCCTCACAATATCCCTGTTCTCAAGAGTTACTCTAATATCAGCTAGAGTATTCATAATCTCAACATACCTGAAGTACTGTTAAGTCATGGTTTCATCTGCTTTGAAGGTGAAGTTCTCAAACTGCTACTTCAAGAGGTCTTTTTTGTTCTCTTTAGCTTCATTGGACCCCTCATACATCAGCTTCAGTGCATCCCACAGTTGCTTGGCGGTCTTGTACTTCTTGAAGCCTCTGTAGATAGAGTTTGGAAGAGCAGTTTGGAGTACGGTCATGGCCTTCTGATCAATATCTATCTTCTTCCAGTCTTTATCAGAATAATCAGCCACTTCCTTAGGTATCATGTCACCACCACCAGCTGAAGGGGTGGATGGTATATGAGGTCCAAAGACTACTGACTCCCACATCCTTAAGTCCTGGGACTTGATGAAGCCTTCCATTCTTTGACACCAAGTGTCAAAGTCTTCAGGAGTGATCAATGCGGACTTAGTTATAGTACCAGTTTCTATGTCAGCCTTCGTGATAGCTGCCATTTGATATGTTAAGTATTTTATGAGAGTGAAAGGATTAAAGATGGTAGATCTTACAATCAAGAGCCTAAAATGCTCTGATACCAATTGCAGGACCATGTGAAGGGTGGTCAATACAATCAGTCTCACAATGAGGAGAGATTTAGAACACTTAACAGTTCAAATGGGGAACTGGGTTTGAGTATGATGATACTAAGAACACAAGTAAGTAGTGAGACAGAACAAAGAACAAGAACAAACAAGTGTGGTTTTCAAGGATGCTGTATATTGCTCTCAAGTTCTATTACAAGTGTTACAAAGCATATTCTAATTAGAAGGACCTGGGACACTTTATACTACATCCTACAACCGTTAATACTTAGAAAGACAGTTGAAAACACTAATCTAGATAACAAGATCAATGTAGAGTCAAAAGACAGATTGCCTTTTAACTAGTGACTATGATATGTCATAGCTCACATTCTTTTCTAATATAAAAAGGTTTACAGGTACAAAAGTAGGAAGTTACAGACAAAGACCTTATTCTACTATTTACAAAAGCATGGACTTTTCACCAACTCATACAAATTGGTGAGTCTTTAGAGTTGCAGCGGAAAGTATGTCAGCTTTATGTAAAGTAGATCAGAAAAAGCATGTCTTCTCTGTCTTCGAAAGAAATCAGTCTTCACAGCAAAATAGCTTTGGAAGACTTTGTCTCTGAAGCTTCAGAAGACTTCATCTTTGGCTTCGGAAGATTTGGACTTTGGCTTCGAAAGATTTTACACTTAGAGTATTTTTTGATGTAGAGTGTAAAACTTCCGAAGCAACTTCTACCTTGTACGTCCAGTGCATGCATGCAGAAAGACCCTTGGTTGTTTTGGCTTCTTTGGTTGCATCAGCTTTATAATCTTCTGATATTACCTTATAAATATCATTAGACAAAATGATTCTATTTAAATTTCTAAGGCAAAAATAAATTCCAATATGTTTCACAATGACGATTGATGAAAGCCAAGCACAATTACTATCGAAGGTTGGTTTGTGTTTTAAACAACCATTATTCATACATGGTCAATCGTACTTTGTGTTTTAAAGATAAAGTTAAACTATTAATTTTAGATGAAGATAATAGGTCTACAAATAAAACATCAAATATTATTTAAAAATGATATTTAAAGATTTATAATTAATGTACAAACTTTTTGTAATATGTTTTTTTATTCAACCCGTGTATTACATGGGTAAATAACTAGTTATGATATAAAGTTGTCCTAAAAGGTGAATAGCAGGTGCACTAAGAGTTGACTAATCGCCAAAGCCGAAAGAGATATGCCTAAATGCTAAACTAAACATATGGACAATAAATAAATAAATTTTCTCATAAATAATTGAAGAGTGTGTATAAAACCAAACTAAAACTAACTACTAAGGGGCTGTTTGGCAGTATCTGAATCAGAATGGTTTAGATGTCTGAATGGTTCAGCACTTAATGGTTCAGACTGTTTGTGTCGCTAGCACATGTCTGAATGGTTCAGACATTTGGCTCTGATTGATTAAGCATTATATTAATGCTGAATGGTTAAAAAGTCTAATGTTAAATGATTAAGAGCTCTTATCTAAATTGGTAAGGCATTTGCCTTTAAATAATTAAACGCTAAACTAACTATATAGTTATATGTGTATTTATAGTCAAACTGTGATAGCAAATAAATAATATTTTGCATAAATAATTGAAGAGTGTGTATAAAACCAAAATTTATTATATATTAATTATCAACTCTAAGTTTGTATATATTATTAAATTTTAAATATTAAAAGTTGTACCATCTTTGTTTTTTAACTTTTTATTTTAAATCCAATACTTTTAAATTATTTAAACTTAACCCTTATATTTTTTACTTTCGGCTTTGGCCTTTTATACATTTAGTTTTTACAAAAAAAAATTTACATTTTAGTTTGAATTTTGAGAGTTAACACATTGTAACATGTGTGTGTGGTTCAACATTATTACACCTATTTTTTTCTGTTTAACGGCCCAGTCGTAACGTGCGGGTCGTAGATCGACTAAGTTATTGTTTTTAATGTTTTACGTTTCTAAGTTACTTTTCGTTCGATTTTATTTTTTTCTTTTTTATTTCTTTTTAATATGAGTTTTTTCGATGTTAGTAGTCTCCGACGATAATATAATATTGTTGTTATTTGGCACGATTTTACGTCCAGCCGCAACGCGTTGGCTTAATACTAGGTAAAACCAATTACTAAGTCTATAACCATCATAGATTCAACTTTTTTTCTCTGTTACGTTCTTTTGGAAATATAATTCAATCAATTTAACTCATTTATGTTTGTGTTTCATCATCACTAGAATATTGAGTATGTTGATGAAAATATATACAAACATGGTGTGCCAACGATGGAATCCACTAAAACATTTAAAACGTGAAAAACAAGAAAGCCAATAGTTCAGCGGTAATTAGTTTGTGATTACTAACGAACTTTAGAATCCATGAAGGTAGGATGCTTACCAGTGATGAACACTGACACTTATAAACCACCATTTGGTCATAGTTTATGGGAAGCTTTCCAACGGTAGTCAACAACAATACGTTGTTGATGTTAAGGATAAGATTCGCACTCATGTTATTCGTTCATTTGTCACTGTGATAGACTTTCAACGACATATCTGTAACTAATCAGTTTGTAAAAGTTTTCACATACAGTAACAAATTAAATTGCTTGCTATAACTAGTAACACCCTAATGTCCTAATGGTAGGGGGTGAGTGTGAGAGGGTTGTGTTTCTATATATAATAATTACTATATATACACTAACTACTTTTTATTTACATCTTAATTACGATATCTATTTTTTTAAGAACGATAATCCTCTATCGAATAGATTTTACTTTCGGTAATCCTCTACTAGTTATAAACCCCATCAATTCTTGCTAATAGTTTTAGTAATATTGATGATCTGATAATTATTATTATGAACTTCAAAATTTAATACTCCGACATATAGAAATGAATTGTAATTAAGAAATTAGAAGTTAATCCATATTAATAATATAATATTTGTTGTAGGCTATTAACTTTTTTATGTACAAAACTATTATTGCGCTAAAGTCAACTTTTTTTTTAATTAAAAGTCATGTGAGTATAATTGATGTCTGAAATCTGATTCCCTAAACATAGAATCAAAACAAGTGAAAAAAAGCATGACTCGTGATTTGAGGAAAGAACAGCCAGAATGTTGTCACGGGACTCATGTTACGAGTTCTTAATACTAAGGCAAAAGCGCGGTTAAAACCATAAAAACCATCGTTTTATATCGGTGGGTGTTTAATGGACTACATGAGAGTTTTGCAAATGAAATTTGACATAAACTGTGTTAAGTATTTTACCGTAATTAGATTGACGTGTTAATCAAGTTAAATCTTAATATACATCAAACAATTAAGTAGGTGCGAAAACACTTGTTTGAGTCTAGAATCATCATTGATTATTAGGGATGAAGCCCCTAAGTAATAGGAGTTCCAAAAGGACAACACCCACTTGGTAGGAGTCCAGGAGCAACGCTCCCGACAGCAGAGTCCAAGGAGGGGTAGCTCCTGACAGAGTTCAAGAGACAGAACCCGTGGCTAAGGTTGAAATTCATTTGCATTCTATTTTTTTAGTAATTTCACATGTGAAATTCAAATTATAAAATGTCTACAAAATGTGCATTTTGATTTAAAAATAATAACTATCTAACGGTAGTTTCTCTGGTCCTCAAACCATTGAATATGAAATCAATCTTTTGGTCATACAATCTCTAGTTCACAAATTCATCACAGAATCATCATACTTGTTCTTGATCATTTTTCGAGTTTTATCTTATTTAGAACTTCTGACGAACCACCTAAATGTCTCAATCTGAAAATGTTTACACGAATCTCACATTATCCAAATGTGTAAATTACGAATCCTATACCATTTGTAAGTACTTACTCGTTGCAACAAAATTTTCAACGTATGCCCTCTCACGAGCAACAAATATCTCCTTGTTTGCCTCTTGGTTTCGTCTTACTCGCTCTGTATCCTATCATCGTTTCCTTCAACGTTTGTACCTATAACTAGGTAGTAAAACTACAATTACTTACAAATTAATGTTTAAAAGCATGTAATCATATACCCAATATGATGAATAGATAGGGATGACAATGAACCAGTCCTCAACATAAAAAGCTACAAATACACAAGTACAACGATTACACTCTAATGTTCTAATGGATAAGTTAGGGTCAAGAACCAAGTTTATCCATTCTTTAAGTACTTCATGACCAACTGTAGTCCTAATATGGTCTAACAATTATTATTAAGAACCTTTTGATTAGGTTAGGTCATATATTGATCGAGTCCAATAATTCCATTGGCGATATAGTATTTGTTAGTTTCATATATATACTTAATTTCATTACACAAGAATTTATGTGATTTATATATATGCAAGCTTCTTGTCACCAAATGTTCCATTATCAACTTCTAACCTTAATTATTAACCTTTTTATTTACAAAGTTATGGCCCACAAGTTGGTAATTTTTGTAAAATATTTCAGCATACGTCGTTGTAGGCGCATTGATCTTATCATAATGTTTGGAGGTCAAAATGATAATAATACGAAGTGATTCTAGGGGGTTTGAAAGCTAACTCATAGAAGTAAATTCCTAAAAAGAATCACCTCATTTGGGTGAAAATTGAGAAAGTTATGCATCTTTAGAGTCAAATTAATATTCTTCCTGAAAAATTAGATTTGACCAGTTTTTATGTGACAACTGTTTGAGGGTTCAAAACTTACTGGATTTTGGTTAGATCACTTGGGTTGAAAAGAATCTTTAAACTTAATATTAGACTAAAGATTTATCCATTTTGATTATGTTATAAGCAAGTTATGACCGTTACCCTTACGGTATCATGCTAATATTTTGTCAAATTTTCTGAAAATCGTTACTTTTACTATTGTTTGTGGAAAACCATATTTTTATATTGTTTATTCTAAAAATCATCAATACTTATTTAACAATGTACCTTAACCATTTATAGTAGATTTAGTGCTCATGTTGTTCATGGAAAGATTATAACAAGATGAATTACAATAAGAATAGAAAATAAATGAATGAATCAATATGATAGAAACATATAAATAGAGTTTTATCAATGATAATCTTAAATGACCACTATAAGTTGTAGAGATTTTGTATTTCACCATGAACCAAAAGAATACAAGATGTTTAGATGAGAAGTCAAGGTTTTTGAAAAAGAAAAACTCAAGAATGAAAAGGAAACCAATTAAAACAGAAAAAATTTATATGAAAGTGCTTACCTACACTTGGTGTTTGATTCAAATAATCCTCAACAACCTTTATGTTTGAAGAACTCCTTAAAAATTCTTACAGGATGAAGAAGGTTGATGAAGAAAGTGGAATGAATGTGGAGTGAATAGAGTAATGGTGATAAAATGAGAAATGATTGACGTAATCTATCATTTATTCATAGATTACGTAAATATGTATAAAATACGGTATATGTGGTATACGTAACATGACCACTTGTGTTTTATCAAATTGTTACTATAACTATGCACCTATTTCGTGTACTTGCTCTTATCGCATTCCAATTTACAAGTGTGATGCACATAGATGATTATACATATCTACCGTCACATAGTCACATGTCCAAATTAAAAAGTTAAAGTTAAAATCAAAACAAAAGTCAAAACATAAGTAAAAGTCAAACTAACCTATTCTGGTGAGGGATGTCGCAATAGCCCTCCATCGACACTAAAAGTTGATTTAGAAGCAAGAGTGCTTATCTTTAAACATATAATATATCAACATCCATTTTGATCAAACTCTTCTTTTGATTATGTTTGACCTGAAGTGGTAGAACCTGGGGAACCAAAAATTTTAATTGTCTAATAATAACAACTGAGAAAATCATCAGGAAACGTCCATGAAAAACACTGATCACAATCTTTTAAATTGACTATAGAATTCAAGGTATCATAATTGGAATTTATTACATAATCATCTTCTTCAAAGATTTTAATTTTCACAAGTAACTTTTTATAAATGAACGAAAAGACATAATTTATATTCGTTTATTTAATTAACCGAAAAAAAACTTTTTTCAATTTCATTAATTTATAAAAAAAAATGAACATAACGAAAAGTTCAGAAAGGGTGGGTTCACCATTGGTTAAGTTATTACAGGAACTTTAAGATTCTTTGATCAATTGTTTTCTTGTTCTATTTTACTTAGGAAAAAATTTTAATATCATCGTCTAATTTTTTTTCTTTGCTTACTTTCGTATTCTAGTTCGATGAAATGGTTAAGTGGGGAAGAAGAAAATGACATGGAACTTAAAACGGTGCTCAACAACACATTTGATGGCTAATTCTTGTGTTAAATTGCTAGCCGACTAGTAACATATGTTCATTCAGAGTATTATGTTTAGTTATTATTAGAAGTTATTTTATAGTTCTTCTTTCCTTTAGTTAACAAATTTATAACCAATAACGTGTAAGTATTATTTATTCAAGAAATTATTATTTTCATCCCTAAAATTTGTTAAAACTAATTGATTTCATCCAAAAAATTAAAAATAACCATTTTAGTAACATAGTTTCCATTAAGTAATGAATTTTATTCAAATCGTTAAGCTATCCATGAATTATGTTAAAAGCCACCTATATGCCCCCCACACATGAAAGGTATTTTAGTCAATTTGACTTGGAAGAAAAAACTGTCTTCCACTTCCAAGCATCAAGTCCTACTATCTAAGTTCGTTCTAACCTTCAATCGATCGGCTTCCAACCTATAATCGTTCCTTCAGTCAATAATCAAACCTTGAATCGATCTTTAATCTATAATATATTAGCTTAGAATTCTTCAAGTGATCGGCTTCCAACCTGAAACTGCAAACCTTCAAAGAATCCAGCTTAGATTAAAGGATCAATTCAAGATTGATCATAGATTGAAGGGTCGATTATAGCCTGGAAGCCGATCAATTGAAGGTTCAATTATAGATGTAGGAGCCGATCGATGCTTTGAAATGGAAGCAAAATTTTTCTTTTAAGTTAAATTAACTAAAATGTCTCTCTTGTGAGGGACACATATGTGGTTTATTAACGGAATCCATGGATAGAGTTAATGAAGTTGATGAAACTTTTTACATAATGGGAACTATATGAATAGAATGATTATTTTTAATCTTTTGGATGAAAACAGTTAGTTTTAATAAACCACAAAGATAAAAAAAAAAAAAAAAAAAAAAAAAAAAAAAAATTGTAATTTACTCTATATATTTTATTCAGAAATATTGTCGAGACAGATTTGTTTTATATTTTAGACATAGAGTTAAATAAATTAGTTTAGAATGAATTATCGTTTTCCTCCCCTATGGTTTGATCACATTTGTTATTTTCATCTAAAAAAGATTTTTTTGCATCTAGCTCCCCAAGGTTCTAAAAAATTATCATTTTTATTCAAAAAAATTAACTTCGTTAATTTAAATTGTTAAACATGTAAATTGACAAAATTATCCTTTGAACTACAGAACAAAATCTCTCAATTACATAACTATAATCGAGCGGAATAAATCACAATATAGGGAAGATGACGATCAGAGCCTATGGTCTCTATTATACAACCCCTTTGCAATGGGTTCCAAATGCCACAAAAAATACGGTCCAATATCATCCGCCGTCAATGAAGTCGACAATCTCGTGATTCAGCCATGATGAAAGATTTGAAGATGAAATGTCTGATTTAAATTTCATGAATGGAACGATAACACGTGAATGAATTTTAACATCAATACGTAAACATAAATTAGGATTTGGTCTTTATATGGAAATTACATAATTACCCATTTAAATGATAAATGGTTATTTTAAGTTAAGTGGATATAACATTTTTGGATGAAAATGATAATGTTTTAAAAACCTTGGGAGCTAAATGCAAAAAAAAAAAAAAAAAAAAACTCTTTTTGGATGAAAATAACAAATGTGACCAAAACACAGGAAGAAAAATGATAATTCGCTCGTTACTTCAATAAACTCATCAACTTAAACATCTTTTATTTTTGTTGTGGCTATTTATTTATTAATGATGAAAGGCCGGTGTACGAATATAAAATATAACAACCCAAAGACAAAAAACAAAGTTACTTATATAATAAGCTTATATATTTAATACAGTTTTATTTAGCAAGGTTAGTTTAGTTATATAAAAAAAACCAACGTTAGCTTTTAACCGTTACCCCAAAAAGTGAAGACACAACAATACCATGGACGTTTCGAAACCAACGATCATCCTATAAAAACCACAAAACAACTCAACCTACACACCCAAAATAAAACATGGAGAAAATACAACACAAAAACATCAAAGTAAACGGCATCAATATGCACGTAGCCGAGACCGGCGAAGGGCCCGCGGTGCTGTTCCTCCACGGCTTCCCGGAACTATGGTACACATGGCGCCACCAGATGTTGTTTATATCCTCCAAAGGCTATCGCGCTATAGCACCAGACCTTCGTGGGTTTGGTGACACAGACGCGCCCCCTTCCTCCACTAGCTACACCGCGTTACACATAGTGGGAGACTTGGTGTGCTTGCTTGACTCGTTGGGTCTAGACAAGGTGTACTTGGTGGGACATGACTGGGGCGCGATAATCGCGTGGTACGTGTGCCTGTTTCGGCCCGATCGGGTCAAGGCTCTGGTCAACTTGAGTGTGGTGTATACTCCTAGGAACCCGTTGGTGAAACCTTTGGAGCAATATCGACGGACTTTTGGCGATGATTTCTACATCTGCAGGTTCCAGGTGATGCTCTTGTTTTTTTTACAATATTATAAAAATAATAAAATAATGAAGTTGTTTTATTTATTATTCATCAAGAAACATGTGTACTCCAACCAACTATGTACTAGTATTTTATATTTTTTTATGATTTGGCCTTTTTAATCTTTACGTTATCAGTATATCATTAATATATTATCAATCTTCGTTTACAAGAATGAAAAAGGCCTTGAAACGGTATCCTTTTATAGAGAAGAAGTTACTACACATTTAATTTTTTTTATAATACTACTAGAAATTAGGTATCTGCCAAGTAACGATCAAAATTGAAACGGTCTTAAAACGTAACAAGATTTGACACTCAAGTATCAGTTGATAAATACGATCACAAAATGATATTAGCCACACAGGTTTTTGATCCTGTATTTTTAGTCACATATATAGTGTCAGTAACCAATATCTTATACTCTTATAAAATTGAATAATAGAAATGTTAGGTTCAAGCCTCAAACCAATGTTGCCTGATGGATTACTAAATATTATTTTTTTTAAACAATATATGTAATATCTTAACTTTTGAAATGACAAAAGTAATATAAATATGCAAAGATAAGGTAAAAGGTCTTGTAAAGAAAAGGACACCAATAACACTAAACATGTGACTGGTTTATAGATATAAAGACACCACCAACTTTAAAGTCTTATTCAATGGATTCACCAAGACTAGGGGCGGACTCAAGATGTAACCACACTGTTACATTGACATGTATGAAAAGTTGTGTGTTACTTATGTGTCTCATATCTAATAGTGTTCGTCGAATATTTTTAAAAATTAATACCCGTAATATATATAACAGAATCCAGGATCCAGCTCTAAACACTACACTACATGTAATGTCACATCATTTTTAACAAAAGGAATTGATGATTTCTTGTTTTCTTCATCATCCTTGAATATTTGTAAATATGTTTTACATGATATTTTATCAGGAAGTTGGGTGGGAAGAAGAGTATGCAAAAGTTGATATCAAAAGACAACTTGGGGCCTTCTATTGTAACCGAGAGCCAAGTGCACCTAAGCTACCTAAAGACTATGCAAAGTCCTTCAATCCACCTCCATACACTTTACCTTCCTGGTTAACCGAACAAGACCTCGACTACTTTGCATCCAAGTATCGCGCCACAGGATTCCGCGGAGGATTTAACTACTATCGTTGTTTTGATCTGTAAGTAATCATAAACTATTATTTAAACATCTATCTAAGTTAAACCGCCGGTGAGCTCCAGATCAATTGGTTTGGGAGGATGCACTCTATGGCTTTCCAATGTAAAGGTTATAGCTTCAAATCTTACTTGGTGCAATATACTCCAAATGAGTCAGGGGTTTTACCACAATAGGTCTTTTGGTGGTGGGTTTCCCCTGGAATGATAGGCGGACCAGGTCATCAATGTTGTCTGTGCTTACGGGCATTGGTGCCTTTCGCCAATGAGTTTACTCGGATGACCGGGTTTAGAGTATTCGTTGGCCTTTTAAAAATAATTAAACTGCCTAAGGGTTGGCCGTCTCAATCTTTTACAAAGCTAGCTAGTGAATCCTAAAGTTAAAGCCTGTCGAGAACCATGATTACTGAATTTAAAAAGAGCATAAACCATAAAAAGAAAAGAAAAGAAAAACTCGTTACATTGAAATCACCATTAATCCATGTATGACAATATTTGTATTGACAAAATTAAGAATAACTAACACAAGTGAAATAAGATAAATTCATACGCATGCTACGAATCAACGTAATATCTAAAAAATTGTGGGTTCTTCTAGTACATTAATCAATTTTATTAAATCCAATTGAACCTCCTCGAATTTCAGCCTATCACACTCAAATACATAGACTTAAGAAGTGAAACCAAATATTATTGCCAGTCAAGAATCATAATTCTTAATAAAATTCTAGGAACCCCTAAATTGGGACCTAAAGCGACAACTTTTTTATACCCTTGAAACACATATCTCGTGTTTAATTAATAGTTTGAATCGTAGAAACTGGGAGTTGTGTGCCGCGTGGGCTGGATCAAAGATATCAGTGCCGGTAAAATTCATAGTGGGGGGCTTAGATCTAACGTACGCCTTTCCGGGGATAAAGGATTACATACACGGTGGTGGATTCAAGAAAATGGTCCCCGGACTAGAAGAAGTGGTGGTGATGGAAGGAGTTGCTCACTTTATCAACCAAGAGAAGCCACAAGAGATCAACAACCACATTTTCGATTTCATTAACAAGTTTTAAATTCTAATGTAACGTCATTGTTGGGGACCATAATCTTGTTTGTAATTGGACACGTTATTATAATGTGATAATTGTCTTGTAAAACTTTAAATGAAATGAATGATGTAGATTTTTTGTTTTACCACTTTATGATATGAAGTTGTCCTAAAAGCTAAATGGTGGGTGCACCATGAGTTACCAATCGCCAAAGCTGAAAAATATGTGCCAAAACCCTAAACATATGGTTATATGTGTTTAGTTAAACTATAACCATCATAGATTTAACTTTTTTATCTGGTATATTCGTTTGCAAATATAACTCTATCAATTTAACTCATTTATATATGTATATGTTTCATCACTACTAGAATATTGAGTATGCTGATGACAATATAGACATGGTCTGCTAATGATGGAATCTACCAAGACATTTAAAAAGTAAGAAAATACGAAAGCCAATGGTTCATCTATAATTAGTTGGTGTTTATTGACGGATTTCAAAATCCATGAAGGTAGGATGCTTACCAGCGAACACTGACACCTATAAACCACCATTTGATCATAGTTTATGGGAAGCTTTCCAATAGTGTAGCCATCAATAATACGTCACAGATATTAAGGATAAGATTTGCACTCATGTTTTTCATTCATTTGTCACTGTGATAGATTTTTAACGACATATCCGTTACTAATCAATCGGTAAAAAATTTCACGTATAGTAACAAATTAAATGTCTTACTATAAGTAGTAACACCCTAATGTCCAAATGGTAGGGGTGAGTATGAGAGGGTTGTGTTTCTATATATAATAACTTAGACCTTCCATAAGTGCAACACATTTGAGCCTTAGTGGTGATGATGGGTGTGGAAAGTGATGTTCTTAAAGTTCAAATGGGAAGTCTTGGAATTAAAATCAACTAAAAGTTATAACACCCGAAAACTTCAAAAGAGAAAAGTAAAGGGAGAAAATGGGATATATATTTTAAAGTAAGGGGTAAAAGTGTGCAAGGGACAAACCGGCCAATAAATGGGTTTATAAGAGAGATGGTCGCCCATACTCCCTCCCATGCACCTCAAATCATACGACTTTAGAGAGAGAAAGTGCTCCCACCGGTTCTAAAGTGAGAAAGTGGAAAATTCTTCAAAAGGTATGATTTTAAGGTGATTTTTTCTCAGATCTAAGTCGGGTTTAAGCTTCTAGGCCGATTTTTATGTGTTTCTATGTGTTAAGTTTAAATCTTTAAGTGTGTATAGGTGTTAGAACTCAAGGTTGCTCTTGGGTTTTAGTGGTTTGCTCGAAAGCTGGTTAAGGTGAGTTCTAGATCCCCTCTTTTATATGTTTTCTACTTGTTTGGGGCTGATATGTGTATTAAAATAATGTTTCTTGACAAAACTATGTTTTCCATAGTTAAAGATGACTTTTTACGAAAATATATGTTTTTAAAGAATTTTGTGATGATAACTGATGTTTATTATGTGCTAAGTGTGAATCTGATAGTTTAAGCTAAGTATATGTTTAAAGGTGTTGTATGGAACTAGAACTTGCATAAGTTGGACAATAAGTATTAAACAGTTGTCAGCTGTGGGCATTGGTTGTCAAATGTGAACACTTGGAATGGTTTAGTGTTGTCCGTTGTGGACATTGAATGTCCGCTGTGGACACTTAAGTATTTAAGGATGTCCGTTGTGAACACTTGTGTTAAGAAGTCATCCGTTGTATGCCTTAGTATGCCTTAGTGATCCGTTATATGCCTTAGTATACTTTGTTCGTCAGCTGTGGACCTTGGTCGTCCACAGTGGACTTTGTTCATCGGCTGTGGACTTTGGTCGTTCGCTGTGGACTTTGTTCGTCTGCTGTGGACTTTGGTCTTCTGCTGCGGACTTGTTCACCCGCTGTAAGACCTTATTCATGCGCTATGGACACTTAAGTTTTATCTTGATTTTGTGAAAGGAGTTTAAGTGATTAGTACTTATGTTTTAATGGGAAAATATGTTTGTTTATGTTTTAATGTTATAATCTTTATATGGGCGACTGTTATGAATAATAATTAACATTTCATGTTATGTGATTATAAAGACAATGGATATCTTATAAGTATTATTCATAATCAAGTGGACATAAAGAAATAAAAGAAAGACAGTGGAACCTAATGAATGTTACCCCCGGGCCCTTATGATGAATGGAAAGCCTTGCAAACAAAATAAATGGAGGTGCACGATCATGTTGTCATTAGCTCAACTAATATGCGGCTGTTTTAGCCCATGAGGATGTACATTTGGGGGATTGACCAATGAATGAATGAATGGGACCTATATTCATGAGCAGGCTTCGTGTCTAGCAGTGTGGGTCAATTGTCATGGGTTAGCTACCATGATAAACGTGTACTGGGAGGGGTTCGGCATTTGTTGCCAACTATATGATGTAGGCTCTTGTTTTATGCAATCCTAGTTAATGAAAGAGAAAGATAGTGAAAGAAGAAAGCTAATGAACTTTTTAAAGAATATCATCATTCAATTTGACTGTAATGTATTATGGATGGGTGATCATTAAAGGAACCTTCTAAAATGTATATTTTTATATATTAACAAAACTAGAACTCACTCAGCAACGCAGACTTTATATGCATATCAGTTGGCGGGTAATGTGGTTGCTAGGGATAGCACAAGGATGGAGCTACTTGGTAAATAAAGACTGACATCCATGTTTATGCAGAAATGATGTTTTGTCTTGTAATACAACCGAAATGTCTTTTTTAACTTAGTGACAAAGATGTATTTCTAGGAAAAAATTATTATTAATGCATGAAATGGATTTGTTAATTTATTCCGCTGTAATATTTTTCTTATTTCAATGTATTTTAATATGTATTGTGCTATGAATGATCAAAAGTAGGGTTTTTCGGGATCGGGGCCTTACAAAAATGGTTTAAGGATCCTCGTGTGTGCTAGTCCAAATACCGATTACTATAGAGGTGTTTTTGAAGTTCTATGCATGTCAAATACCATCACAAGACTAAGACCATGTCATTAGGATCATGTAAATACCTAAATAACCTAGATAGCTAGGATAAGTCAGATGTGAAGAATAAAAGGTCCTTTACCATTGCCAACATAGAGTGAATCATTAGCATAGTAGGTGTTTAAACTGTCAAGATTAGATAAGTTGGGTGTCACGTAACTGTTAGCTTCAGTGTTGGGATACCAAGTACTACCTGATACATGTATCACCGGAGTTAGAACATGCATCTTCAAAATGAGATGTAAAGTTAACATGATAATTAAATGGAACATGATTTGGACAAGCACTTGGGATGTGATCGATGGTACAATGGTTGCAAGAGCCATAAACAGTATTTTTGAGCAGATGCCAACTAAATCAATTATAGTTATCACCTATGTTGTGGTTATTGTTATAGCTTCCATGTGAAGTTGTCGCCACACTTGGCATAAGTTGATAGCCAATATGAGAAGCCATCCATTGAAGGGACTATAGTTATTATGGTGACTAGGTTGTTATAGTAGTGAAATTTTAGGTATAGCAAATTGTAACGACTTTGTTGCCATGTTAGAATACCATAAAGTTCACTAAAATCAAAGGAGATGATTAGGCAAAATGGTATACTTGAGGTTGTTGTACTCCTCATAAAGCTCAATGATGACATGAAGAACCAAATCCTTGTCATTAACAGGTTCTCCAATTTGCCATGCAATTACATACTCTTAAGCACAGCTAAAGTAATTTAGTGGTGCTTCATATCCATCTATTTTAATATTAATAAGTTATGTCTTAAGCATGTATTCCCAAAAAAGCTATATGTGATGCATAGACATGCTCAAGTGAAAGCAAAAGTTCTCATGCAAATGTGCCTTGAACATGAGAAAATGAGGCTTTAAAATTAGTTGAGATGATGGCCATTCGAACATGGGCATTTTTGTGGATCCATGTAGTGTATTTAGGGTTAATAGTAACAACCATTTTTTGGCATTAGAACCACTAGCCATGGATCGTTCTAGATTGGTAATGAAACTATCAACATAACCAACTGGTTGTTTGTAATGAGAAAGGCTTCATTCATGGTTTTCGGTACCTATAATTACTTGAGGGGAGGATAAATGCAAAATCGTGTGAGGCTCTCTTGTTGAGTGATGGTGGAAATAGTGTCCATTTGTATAACTAATGTAGCAAGCTATCATCGATGAAGTCATTGGAAGTGGCTCCTAGAAGTGGCTCCTAGAAGTGTCTATTGGATTGTCGCTATGAAGTGTCTCTAGCATTGTCACCAATGCTAGTGCACCAATTTGAACTAGCGTTCGGGGATATTTTCGCCAGATAAAGAATAAGTGTATCCGATTGAATGAGAGTGTCTGCTAATGAACTATGAATCCAGAAATATGATTTCAAGCCCAAAAACTGCCTCAAATGCATAACTAAACTAGTAGGAAGTTTTATAATACTCCCATGATCAACTCATAGTGACCCAGATCCTAAATATATGTATATATATATATACTTGGATGACGATGTTGTGTAGATCTGCGAACTTAAGCGAAAGCGGGCGACGGATTGGCTATAGATACAAAGTAAAACACCTTGTGTGTGTAAAAGTGGTTTGTTGTATTGTTTTTTTAGAATTAGAGTTACAAGAGATGATTATGTATAATAATTACTATATTTACACTAACTACTCTTTATTTACATCTTAATTACAATATCTATTTTTTAAGATCAATAATTCTCTATCTAATAGATTTTACTTTCGGATTCCTAAATTGTTATATTATACTTACAGGTGAACATATAACTTTCTTTATATATAAGAACACCACTAGTTCTTTTAAAATTACTAGTTTAACTATTAGATTTATACTTTCAATTATCATAATTTAAGTAATTTATATATATATCTTGTTAGACAAATAATTATTATAAGAGTTATGCTTAGAGACTGATACAACCAAAGAGCTCTCAGCATACACATCTGAAGTACAAGAAAAGTTATTTTGGAAGATTTGATACAACTCAATAAAATTCACTAAGTATCAAATCTTCCGAATCCAAAAGACCATTTCTTCTGAAGCCAAAGATGAAGTCTTCCGAAGCTTCAAGAAAAAGTCTTCCGAAGCCAAGAGACCGGTTTCTTCCGAAGACAGAGAATACATGCTTTCTCTGACATACTTTTGACAAAAGCCGAACCACTTTCCGCTGCCATCACTGAATACTCACCAACTTATATAAGTTGGTGATAAATCCATACTTTTGTCAATTGTAGATTAAGGTATTAGAGTTTGTAACTTTTTATTTTATATTTTTATCATTTTTGTAATAGGTAAGAATGTGAGCTATGACACGTTATAGTCACTAGTCAAATTGATCTTGTTGTCTAGATTGGTGTTTCAGCTGGCCTTCAAAGTATGGTCGACTGTATGATGCAGTATAAAGTATCTTAAGTACAAATCCTTAGGACTTAGCTTTGTAACATTTGTAAAACACTTGAGAGCAATATACATCATTCTTGAAAACCATCTACTTGTGTTCTTATTGTGTTCTTTACTTGTGTTAATGCTGGTTTCCTATTTGATCTGTTAAGTGTTCTAGTCTCTCCAACCTTGTGAAGCTGTTGCATTGCATTGCTCCCCTTTACCGGTCCTGCAATTATTAATAAGCATTATAAATTACATAATTATTATTGCAATATATAATTATAAGGGTAGGGTTATAGTAAAAAAATATATTTAATCTAAAAAATCTAAAATTAATTATAAACTTGATACGTATCCTTTTATTGTTTTAAAGGGAATGACATTTTAGTAATTGTGTCAACGATATTATTTCACCAAACTCGTAGTTTTTAAGATAACACAATATTTTATTTTATCATATTTTTTTATAAATTATATAAATTTGTTGTTATCTATCATTGTGTTTTACAATAAGAAGTACACAATGATGTTATTTCATCAATGTATTTTTCAAAACTCATAGTGTTCAAGATAACACAATGACGATAAAAAAACACAATGCGACATTTCATCATTGTGTTATTTGGTCATTGTTTCTAATGTATTAGATTAATTAATTGTTAATTTACATTGTGTTTTAGATATTAGAAACACAAAGTGTTATTTCCCCATTTTAGTTTTTAAAATTCATCATTTTAGAAAAACACAAAAGTATTCAGAAGCACAACAACTAACCAAAAAACACAATGAAATGCATAAAAGACATAATGACAAGTAAAAATCATATGAGCTTAATAACGTAACAAAATAGTTTATTTTATATAGTGATAGTGTACTCATTTTAAAGATAAAAGACATTTCCCTTTACGGTGTAAATTTTATTAAAAAAATAATAAAATATATAAAAAATATGAACGTTTAAAAAAAATAGAAGAAATTAAAAAAAAATAAAAAAATGAGATATGTCTATAATACCCTCTAACAAGCTTCTTAACTACAATTTGATCCTAACCATTAAAAAATTAATGGTTATGATTAATTCTTACATGTTTATATTTAAAACTCTTTTTATTTAAGCATTTCCCTAATTATAAACCCCATAATTCTCGCTAATAGTTTTAGTGATATTGATAATCTAATAATTGTCATCATGACTTCATAATATAGTACTCCGACATATAGAAATGAATTGTAATTAAGACATTAGAAGTTAATCCTTATTAAAAATATAATATTTGTTGTAGGCTATTAAATTTTTTATGTACAAAACTGTTATTGCGCTAAATTCAATTTTTTTTTAACTAAAGTCGTAGGCTCTAACCCCACGTTTCATGCGAGTATAATTGATGTCTGAAATCTGATTCCCTAAACATAGAATCAAAACAAGTGAAAAAGACGCTTGACACGTGATTTATGGAAAGAACAGCCAGAATGTTGTCACGGGACTCATGTTATGAGTTCCTAATACGAGGGAAAGAGCGTGGTTAAAACCATAAAAACTATCGTTTTATATATGTGGGTGTTTAATGGGCTATATAAGAGTTTTGCAAATGAAATTTGACATAAAGTGTGTTAAGTATTTTAACGTAGTTAGATTGACTTATTAATCAATTTAAATCATAATATACATCAAACAAATGAGTAGGTGCGAAGTGCATACTTGTTTTAGTTTATTATGATTTTTTTTAATCCAGGATCATCATTGGTTTTAGGGACGATGCTCTTAAACAATGTCAGTTCCAAGGGAGCAACACCCGCTTGGTGGAGACCGGGAGCAACGCCCTCGGCAGCAAGGTCCAAAGAGGGTAGCTCCTGACGGAGTTCAAGAGACCGAACCTGAAGTTGAGATTGAAATTTCATTAGCATTTTATTTTTTAAAAATTTCACATGTGAGATTCAGATTATAAAAATAGCTTCAATTTGTGCATTTTGAATTAAAAATAATAACTATCTAATGGCTGTTTCTCTGGTCCCCAACCCATTGAATACAAAATCAATCTTTTGGTCATACAATCTCTGATTCACGAATTAATCACAGAATCAATCACAGAATCATCATACTTGTTCTTGATATTTTTTCAAGTTTTATCATGTTGAGAAATTCGGACGAACCACCTAAATGTCTCAATCTGAAAATGATTACACGAATTTCACATTATCCAAATATTTAAATTACAAACCCTTAACAATTTGTAACTAGTTACTCATTGCAGCAAAATTTTCAGCGTATGCCCTCTCACGGGCAACAAGTCTCTCCTTGCTTCTTCTTACTCGTTTTGCATCCTATCATCGTTAGCTTTAACGTTTTTACCTGTAACTAGGTAGTAAAACTACACTTAATTACAAATTAATGTTTAAAAGCATGTAATCATATACCCAATATGATGAATGGACCAGGATGAAAATGAGGTGTTGGGATAGAGTTTGGTAATTTAAGTCTCACATTCGTATCATGTGAGGTACCCAATAAGTGTCTCATACCTAGCCTAATCTATGTAAGGTACCCAATTAATTATTACCCCTCAAGTATCATGTGCACCTGTTAGTTTGCTAAAATTTAGACGTTCGAATTCCCAACGTACTTTGCTTACCATTTTAATATATAAACATTAAATGTTTGGCTGACTAGAAGCTTGTTCTATAACATTGCAAAAGAAAATAAAAAGTTAAAAGGTATCATGATTTCTATGCACTCCCAACAAGATTTCTATGCAGATCGTATAGCCATATACGCGTCGTATATGGAGGTCGTATAGCCTTATATGAGACGTATAACCCCTCTGACAGTTCCGTGAAATTTTCCTCCTGGTTGGTGTCGAAATTTGCTATAAGCGTCATATAGGCCAATATGTGTTGAATAGAGGGTCGTACAGGGCTATACGAGGCGTATAGCCCTCTAACGGCCCCCTGAATTTTCCTCGTTTTTAGTCTCTTTGACTCTACGCCGCGTGGAGGGCTATACAAGGCCTATAAGAGGTGTCAACTTATAATAATGAGTGGTTTTAATATTAGGACCCTTGTCTTTATGCTTACCTGAGGTTAGTTTATTGTTACAACTTTTGGGTGGTTGAATATTGATAACTAGAGAATTATTATCATTTAACCATAAAACCCATACACTTAAAACAACATTTAGTCATTTAAAACTCTGGTTATCAGGACCCTTTAAAATAAAATAGCAAAAAGTGCATCAAGAGGTAACACCATCCAGATAATCTTTGAAGAGAAATCAGCTTAAAACACAAATCCATACCTCTAATTTCATTACCAAACACAAGATGTTTGGCTGACTAGAAGCTTGTTCTATAACATTGCAAAAGAAAATAAAAAGTTAAAAGGTATCATGATTTCTATGCACCCCCAACAAGATTTCTATGCAGATCGTATAGCCCTATACGCGTCGTATATGGAGGTCGTATAGCCTTATATGAGGCGTATAACCCCTCTAACAGTTCCGTGAAATTTTCCTCCTGGTTGGTGTCGAAATTTGCTATAAGCGTCATATAGGCCAATATGTGTTGAATAGAGGGTCGTACAGGGCTATACGAGGCGTATAGCCCTCTAACGGCCCCCTGAATTTTCCTCGTTTTTAGTCTCTTTGACTCTACGCCGCGTGGAGGGCTATACAAGGCCTATAAGAGGTGTCAACTTATAATAATGAGTGGTTTTAATATTAGGACCCTTGTCTTTATGCTTACCTGAGGTTAGTTTATTGTTACAACTTCTGGGTGGTTGAATATTGATAACTAGAGAATTATTATCATTTAACCATAAAACCCATACACTTAAAACAACATTTAGTCATTTAAAACTCTGGTTATCAGGACCCTTTAAAATAAAATAGCAAAAAGTGCATCAACAGGTAACACCATCCAGATAATCTTTGAAGAGAAATCAGCTTAAAACACAAATCCATACCTCTAATTTCATTACCAAACACAAGATGAATGTCGACAACAAAATTTTCATCATAACAAACATGCAAACAAGTTCAACTAGAAGGTTTATCAAGAACACAATATTGAAGATCTTAAAAACAAACCTTTGGAAAGGAATAAAGGGACCCATCAATGATGACTTAGTTTCTAAATCCCCTGCTGTTTCTTCTACCTCTGGCCTTCTCAAACTTCCTTCCCTTTGATCTCACGTAAGGCTTAGTGTGACTGTGTGGTACACCAGGAGCCTTACCAAAGTGCTTCACAGCTTCACGGGAATTCTTTGGACCTCTAAGAAGAACCTGAACCAAAAAACCACCAAACACGATGTCAGAAGAACATACAAAAAGATCATCAAAACTATAACCTGAACACAAAAGAGTAATCTATCAGAACAAAATGCTAAGTAGTCAAAGGCTCAAGGCGGTACTCAAGACGCAAAGAGTGAGCGTGTTGCCTAGGTGCAAGAAGCTTAAAAAAGGCGCAGCCATAACAAGCAATGCACACGTGTATTCCAGACCATTTAAGCTGTTTTAGACGTTAGGCTGGTTTAAACCAGATTAAACTGTTTTCATGACTTCGTAAGACTGTTTTAAAGCAGTTTAGAGTGGTTCAAACAAGTTATATTTTTTAACTTTTGGCCTGTTTCTCCAAATATTTTGTGCCATAGCGTCTTGATGAAACGCAAGGCGGTTTTGCTACCTAGAGGCGTCCCTTTAGCGCCTTAACTACTATGACAAAATGCCTAGAAAACCAATTAAAAAGCTAAACACTCTTGATCAAATATTTAACAATCAAAGCAAAGATTTAATTCAATACAAAATAAGATCATCAAGAACAGATTGCATACAGTGTTCTGTCCAAGAGGAGCCCGAAGAGCCAGCTGATCAAAGGTCAAACATTCTCCACCAGCCTTCTCAATCCTAGCCCTAGCAGTCTCAGTAAACCTCAATGCAGTCACCTTCAAACAAGGGATTTCATGCACCCTAACATCATCTGTAACTGTGCCCACAACCACAGCAATCTTGTCCTCCTAATCACACAAAATCAACACGTTCCATAATCAAACTCACACAAAATTCAATCTAATCAAACATCAATCGACACGCAACGAACTATTTCAACATCAATCAGTTGATGGAATCAAATACCTTGCCGGACATGTAACGAATCAAACGAGATAGTGAAATCGGAGGCTTGTTGATCTTGCTCATGAACAGCCTCTTCAGAATCACAGCATTGAAGTTGCTTCCAGTCCTCCTCACCAAAAACCGATAAAGCTGATCAAGTTATCGATGAAACAAAACTTCAGATTACTACAATTTCGTTACAAATATAAACAAACAGATGATAATGGAGGTGTCTTTGATACCTTGACGAGGAGTTTCAGGTAGATATCATCGGATCTGGGGGCGGTTCTTTTGGTTCTCTTGCTCTTACCACCGGCAACGAGATCGATACCCTAGCATCATGAAGTTAACAGAGTGTATTAGTAAGGAGCAATTTGAAAAGCTTAAAACGGAAATTAGGGTTCCGGCGAACGGAGGATACCATGACGACGGCGGAGGCTGGTGGCTGCACGAAAATGTGGTGTCTAACAGAGAAAATGGAAAATCTAGGGTTTATGAACACAGCGATGAGGGTAAATGTAAATATGGGCTCTCTTAGGCCCAGTCTTTGAAACTAAAGTGGCTTGTTAAGTGGTCCGGTTTATGCAACATTTCAACAATTCAACCAACATGTGTAAGTGTAACAACCAAAGCGAAACCCAAGTCCTAGCTCGGTTTGAATGAAATCGGTTCGGTTTTGATCCAATCCATCATTTTGAGACCGGTTTAGGTATATGGACTCTGAATCCTAAACCGTTTTGTTTGTAAATGATCTTGTTTAGATTTAAAACAGTTTTGAAAATGATCTGGTTTTAATCATTCACTTGGTTTGAATTAGTTTTTATACATGTTTGATTTGGCCAAAGATCAGTTTTGCATACTTCTATTTCAACCGTTCATAAATTAAAATTTGAACTGTAGGAGGTGTGAATTTTAGAAGGACATTATAACCTCTTTAAGTTCATTTAAAGTATTCTTTAGGTTATAGGAATTATTTAAAGCCTCGTAATTTCATGTAGACGTCACATACCTACTTTACTTATTTTTACTCCACATCACCCTAAGAAAATGATTTAACATTCTTTAACTCCACCTCATTTGTTTTAAATTTTAGAGTTAATTTTGGTTTTGGTCCCTGTGTTTTGCAAATTGACTCCACTTGAGTACCAACGTTTATTTTGTCTCCACTTGGGTACCAACTTTTAAAAAAGTTGTCTGTTTCAGTTCAAATTTCGAACGGTGTGAGAATGTGCTGTTAAATCTCACTCACGTGCACCCCACCTGAGGGTATTTCGGTCAATCCATGTCATAAAGCCCTCTGTCTTTGCATAAGAGCAAATTGAAACTAGGTCAAAGATCATAAACTCATCCCCCACATTTTACACTTCTCTGATTTCACTCCTCATCATGTGGCATTTGCGTGCTCCCACTGAAGTAGAGTATGATACACAAAAAATATGTGGTAAGTGTATTCAATTTTTGCCAACTAGAAAATTTGGATTCTGTTTTGATTGTATGATTTGCATTGTTAACGCAGATCAAGAACCAAACTTGTTTTCTCTAAAAATCTTTCATGGTGGAGAGTTTGTGGGCTTCCTACTTAGAAGATACGTGCATGGCAAGGTCAATTTTATGGACTTAGTTGATCAAGATGTGTTCTCTGCCCATGTGATTGACGCAATTATCCAAGTTTTAGGCTATCCTAAAGATGAGTTAATTTACTATCACTTCAAGATTCCAGGACAAGATTTAGATTTCGGTCTACGAGCTTTTGGTAATGATAAGGATGTACTGAACATGTTGCAGTATGTGTCTATTTTAAAATTGATAGAGATTTATACAGAGCATGGGAATACTAAGCTAAACATATACTTTCAGTCACCTGAAGGTGGTTCTAAAGTAGTGATTGAGGAGATTGTTGATGTTGGGCCTTATAATTGTAAATGATAATTAGCACTTGAGTGGCATAATGATAACCCATGGTCTAGTGATGAAGATGTTAGTGAGGCTGTTGGTGAAGGTAACGTGAATGTTAGTGAGGCTGTTGGTGAAGGTAATGTGAATGTGAGTGAGGCTGTTGGTGAGAATGTTAGTGAGGATGTTGGTGAAGGTAATTTGAATGTTAGTGAGCCTATTGGTGAAGGTAATGTAGAGGAGGTGACTGTGAATATTGGCAATCAGCAGTTAGATGATGTTGGGAATACACTAAATGAGAAAAATGGTAATGAGAAAAATGATGTAGAGGAGGTGACTGTGAATATTGGCTACAAACTCGGAAAGATGTTTACCAACACACCATTGACCCAATCAATAGGAGAGACTTGTGGACACCATCAGCATGCCCAACAGTTCTAACAGCCCCAAAACATCATACTCAGGTGGGTAGGTCAAGAAAAAAAAGGAAGAAAAGTGCTGAGGAGTTGAGTGAAATCAATGATAGGGGCAAGATTGTTAGGAGGAGACATTCTACTACATGTTCAAAGTGTAACAAGAAGGGCCATAACAAAAGATCCTGCACTAATCAAGGGGGGTCACAGCAAGTATCACAGGAAGCTCCACAAGCAACACAAGATGTTTAGTTGTTGTTTTATCAGTTTGTTTATTGAACCATGATGTGTTTTGTAATGTCTTATGTTTGTTGAACAAGATGTGTACTGTATATTATTTCTTTTGACACTTTCGTATGGTTTATTTTGTTAACATTTTGGTTATGGCATGTTTTATTTTACTTCATGTGTAGTGTATCATTTGTTACATTTTAGAACATATAACAACATGCATAACAACATCCGATACTATTAAGATTTGCAGGTTAATACATAAACCAAATTCCACTACCATTGCAAGGTTCTATTACATCATTTGAACACCAAATACATAAACCAAAATCCACTGCCATTGCAAGGTTCTATTACATCATTTGAACACCAAATACATAACAAAGAATAACCAACTTAAACCTAATACAAATCTTAGTTTCTTCACTTGAAATGATAAGCTCTTACAATCAGCTTGTAATTTGTTGTTGGATTTCAGCAATACGGATATAATTCGAGTGGCCTTTGCACAGAGTAGAGGGTCAACCCAACTCACAAACCCACAACTCATAACCTGTTCATGTTAATACATTATTTCAAGAAAAAGAGATGAACAATAGTCTTGAAACCTACCAATTTAGGTCTTACCATGTTAGCATAACAATGAAAGCGACGTCCCGGGTTTGCTAAGGTCCAAGACGTGATGATTCTTGTTGGAGATCCACATGAACATATCACCATTTTCATATACTGCAACACACACATAAAGAGAGAGAGAGAGCGAGAGAGAGAAAGAGATATGTGTATGTATATATATATGGGTTTATTAAAATCAGGGGGCAAAGAGGGCTTTAAGACATGGATTGACCGAAATACCCTCAGGTGGGGGTGCACGTGAGTGGGATTTAATGGCACATTCTCACGTCATTCGAAATTTGAACTGAAACAGACAACTTTTTTAAAATTTGGTACTCAAGTGGAGACAAAATAAATGTTGGTACTCAAGTGGAGTCAATTTGCAAAACACAGGGACCAAAACCGAGATTAACTCTAAATTTTAATACTACATGTAGCAATCAGATAACTCTATCATATCTGATTACATTGAGCAAAGGAAACTATGTGGAATTGGGCAACTTCAGCCATGGCTCAGGTGGGTGTACGTTAGCCGCGGCTGACACAAGGGAAAGGCCCTTAGCCTCGGTTGACACAAGGGGAAGGCCCTAGCCTCGGTTGACATAAGGGAAGGGCACCAGACGTGGCTTGATATAGAGGGGGTAGTTTGAAGTTCTACACTTATGATTTTTAAAGAAACTAATTAGAGAAAGGACCTCTTAGGCCACGGTTGGCATAAAATGACACTCCTAAACCGCGGCTCAATGTAGAAGGAGAAACATCTCCGATTAGATACTAAGAGATATCAGTGTGATAAATTAGCGGAAACAAGAAACTTAGTAACAAAATAAATGCTTAGTGATTTTGTATTCCTACATTAAAGCGTATTATGGGTACACGCAAGGCCATGCTCACCTTTCATCATGTGTTATTCCATCTTACACTCTTTTTAACTCTCATGATTGATGGATTTATCAAGCAACAATAAATGTTGTATGGCTTAGGTTGCGACTACATGTTCACAAACACATGAATTGGAGGCATTTGAACTATTATTAACATCCTAAACCATAATTCACAAAACTAAACCCTAAAATTAAACCTAATATTTTAATCCTGAAGTTAAACCATAAAAACAAAAGCTAAAACTCTGAAACCTAAAAGTTAATACCATAAAGTTTGACAAACCATATCCAATATAACTAAATTAACTAATTGAATTTTATTAAGCTGAACAAGAACTTATTTTTAAGCTTTTGATGAAAAGTCTTTCATATAAACTCGATCCAAAACTATATCAATTTTGTTTTGTCTTTACTCCACTTCCACATCAACTAAAGCTTTTATCGCGTCAAATGGTGCTGCGGAGGCTATTACAAATTTACAATTTGTTCGTATCCATACATTATCCACCAATCAACTACAAAAACACGTATCACAATACTTCCACATGAAACATACGTGGTAGGTACAAAACACAAAACCTTAAAAAAAAAAAAAAAAAAAAAAAAAAAAAAAAAAAAAAAGTCTATATATACTAAATCACCACACATCCACCACCACCATCACCACAATCCCACTTCCACCGGTCAACAATTTTGACTTTCCCAAAATCCCCAAATGTCTCCTCTGCAAACCCTAATCTCCATCTTCCTCATATCCTCATCCCTTCCACTCATCTCCCCCACCACCACCGCCGTCGCCGTCTCCGCCGCTCCGACGGTGTACGAAGCACTCGAATCGTACGATTTCCCGGCGGGTCTGCTTCCGTTGGGGGTGAGGGGCTACACTCTCGACGAACAAACGGGTCAATTCGAGGTGGACATCGGTCAAACGTGCACGTACACCGTTCAAGGGTACAATCTGAAGTACCAATCGACGATCAGCGGTGTGATTAGTAGAGATAAGTTGACCAATTTGAAGGGGGTGAGCGTGAAGGTCCTGTTCTTCTGGTTGGATATTGTGGAGGTGAGTCGCGATGGTGATCAGTTGTATCTGTCGGTGGGGGTGCTGTCGGCGGGGTTTGATATCAGTGGGTTCGTTGAGTCGCCGCAGTGTGGGTGTGGGTTCGATTGCAATGGTGTAGGTGGTTCGGTGACGGGGAGTGAGGATGATGATAAGATGGAGTTGTGGTCTTCGTTGTGATTAATGGAGCACATGGGTGTGTTCACTAACGTTGTTTTCTAGATGGTTTTCTTTTTGTTGTGAACCTATTTTTTTTTTCTTTTTTTTTGTGCTTTTTTTCAGAACGGCACCTACCTAATTATGATTATAAACTTAGGTTTATGGTAATTAGATCACGTGTTTGTGATTAAATGTAGTAGTGACTAGTTTTTTATACTTTAAATAAAGACTTAATTACACATATGGTATGTTTGGGTTGCGTAGACAAATTTGGCAACTAATCTAAGTTTAGATTTTTTTTTCTTTTTTAGGCAAATATATTATTATTTTTCGGAGAATCTGTGTTATTTTAATTGTACTCATTTATACGTTTCTCAATCGGGAACCGTACTTTCAAACCCACAACTGAAAACCCCCGACTCAACCCTAAACATATGTATCATAGACATTCGCAATGTATAAGGTATTCGCGATGTATAAGACTAACATATTTGAAATGAAGCCAAACAATTGCTCCTTACTTCAAGTAATAATATAATTAAGTACATACTAAACCACTTCAATAGACCTGTAGTGCAATGTACAAAACAGAAGCCGTTGTCATGCCCTATGAGAGTTTGATCCTTGAAGGAAGATCAGGCTACTTTGGTCAAATTCTCCAAATTATTTCTCAGAAAACTGGCATGTTTGGGTCTCACTTGAAAAGAAGAAGTTCACGATTCTCACTGTAGGGTCTTGGTAGAAGCTATGATCCTCTTGACCAGTTAGAATATTAGCCAAAAAATGACTATTTGATGAACACAATGCGTCTCCGACTATGCCAGCTTCTTTTATGACTGATTGTCTATTCCGACGCCAAGTTCACCTGATTTTTTGGCTAACTGAAAATCACTTGATTATCTAAAGACGCCAACTTTCTGCAAGCTAGTATATGCACCATCAGTTGGTGCATTTCTTATAGAAAAAGGTTGTAGATTTAGTCCACCATTAGATTGCCCTTAGGGGTTTGTCCACGGGTTATAAGTTCCGCTAAATTGAGTACAGAGGACTAAAAAGCTGATAAGCTGGTCTTATAATTCTAGTTATTACACAAAAAGAAGAAAGAAACTAATTTTACATCAATTTGCATAAGCAACAAAAGCTTTAGTCGTAGCAACATCTAGTACGTATATGTTATTAGTAATCTTCTAGTGTTCTTATCCAAATGTTTCTCACTTTCTCCACCTTTTGTTTCTAGAAAATTAGACATATATTAGTACGGTGCTTCCATTGCACTTCAAGTCGTATGAACAATTACTTACAAGTTGGAAAATCAAATATATGTGACAAACTTCTAATAAATTTCCAATGAAAATTAAGCATGACTAGCTTTTAAATATAATATTTCAGAATAAAAATTATGTTAGTAACCGAAAGGAAAATTATTTTGGGGAAAGATGCACATGATGATGATTTTGTGAAGCGGAGAAACAATAACTAATACAACAGTTCAATCATGCAAGCTACAAATAACTACGAAGTACCTTGGGATGTTATACTTAAGGTATATTTCTGCAACCCGCATTGCAAAATCACCATAATGAGAAATAGATTTGACACGCTTGTCTTCCCGTTTCCGATGCAGTTTCCGTGCCACCCACTTCGCACATGACAAAACCCATGGAATAGTTGACCCATTTGGTTGCTTAATCAATTTTTCAAATGAAATGACAATTCATCAAGCACCTACAATGCATATACAACATATCAAACATACTAACAATCATAAACTCAATAAAGGTCTTCATCTAAGTAATTTTATATGGGTCAAAATTTTATAAATTACACTTTCAAGAAGTCATTAGATGCCTAACATTTTTTTAGTTTTGTTTAAAAGAGGATTTGAAGTCTCAGAAGCTACCTACCAATGAATATTGACATAATGATCATATCACACCTTTTAAACACCATCTTGAGACCTCCAAACACCATCTTGTGATGCCAAAGAACAATTGACACTCTTTTTTATCACCTTAATATAGACATAATGATCATATCACATCTTTCAAACAAATTTGTAATGTCATAATACTAATCACAACCTGGATAATCTTTAGTTAGATCATAAGTTCAGTAATAAAAATAGATATCAAGTGAAAACACTTATCTTACGTTCATATTTTTTTATAACTCTTCCTTCAATACTAGACTATATACAAATGAAATAGGCTTTAAAGTCAGTTATGATTAAACATTTGATAAAAGTGAAGCAAATATCCTTAAAATTATGTACATTGGTTGCATTGGGGGGGGGGGGGGGGGGGGGGGGGGGGGGGGGGGGGCTGCAAGGCCTTAAAGTAAACAAATAATAAAGCTACTAAAAAAATTAGGATTGCATCATAGTAAAAAGGCAATAAAGAAAATGCAACCTTCAACTTATCAAATTTTTGGTGTTTAGCATCTCACCCGAATGCCTCTTTATAAAATGCCTCTGACTGCCCGTTGCGACCCATAGTGCAAAG
The DNA here is from genome assembly GCA_025506505.1 of Flaveria sonorensis. Taxonomy (NCBI): domain Eukaryota; kingdom Viridiplantae; phylum Streptophyta; class Magnoliopsida; order Asterales; family Asteraceae; genus Flaveria; species Flaveria sonorensis. The sequence continues at coordinate 60,613,749 of CM046423.1, forward strand.
CCATTACGGTTCGCAGTGGTTTGGTGTGTTGCGTGGCTGACACGTGTCAACACCTTGCTGATTCTGATCATCTTTAGCCATTGCGGTATGTAACACAATTAGGTTGCAATTCGCAACATGGCCACATGTCAAATTTTCATACTTAATCGCCAACCACGTGTCATCACCCGAGTGATCCTTATCTTCTTTGTTGCGGTCTGCAATACATTTACGTTGCGGTCCTCGTCGTCCATTGCGGCCCACAACATATTTCTGTTGCGGTCCGCAGTAGGTTAACTTTCCCATTTTTATTATTATTTTATAAGGTTGTTACAACTCTTCGAAAAAAAAAAATTTGTTTAAAGAGGGACCCATGAATTCCAATTAAAGTTATGATCCTGTTGTTGCTTCGAGTTTGACGTTGCTAGCTCCCGCCTTTGGGGCTTTCACCGTTAAGCCTTCATCGTCGATCTTGCCCCGGTTTGTACTTTGTATAATTGCGTGTTCTATATTTATTTTTTAATAGTAGACTAGGTTATAGTCCCGTGTATTACACGGGTTAAAAATATTAAAATCAATAAAAAGTTAGAAAATATAAAACATTATTTGTGATATAAGATATAACTAAAATTATGTGTGAGTAAGAATTTTAGTTAATAAAATTTTTTTATTATTTTTAAAACTTTTATTTCAAAAAATGTTTTTAAAAACTCTCCTTTTAAAAATATGTTAAGAAACCTTTCATTCTAAAAATATTGTTTTTGAAAAATGACATTTTTAATAAAAGTCTCATTATTTTAAAACTATGGTTTTTAGTTATTTTGGTTTTGTAACTAATTTTTTGTATTTAATAAAAGTTTGTTTTGATAAAGTATCATTTTTATAAATATCTCATCGTTTAAAAACTCTGGGTTTCGATTATTTTTTAATTTTTTTAAGAAAAAGAGTTTTATATAAAACTTTTATTAAAAAAAAGATCTGTTTTAGAATATTTCATATGCGTGAAAAGATACGTTGTTTAAAAAAATTAATAGCTTTCTAAAATCTTTTTCTTAAAAAGTGTATCTTTTAATCAAAATATTTAATTTTTAAATAATTAAAAATATGTTTTATAAAAATATTGATTTTAGAAAAATTTAAATGTTTAAGAGAGAGAGAGAATTTAAAAAAATTAGTTATTTTGACTTTTTAAAGATTAATAAATGATTTGGGCGGAAATAAAATGATATAATTAATATGATGATAACACGTGTCCATCCAATGTAATCATTTATTTTTTTAACGACAACACAAAGAACATTTTATTAAAAAGACTACTAGCAAGATGCTAGAGCCCAAACATCAATTACACCAAGAAGTTATTTAAATCAAAATTACACCAATGATGTCAATCTAAGTTTTTTAACCTCGTCCTGTTTTTAAGCCACCAATACGTGTTAACTATAACTTCCTCCACTACCGATGTAGGATTAACCGATCTATTGTTGAATATCAAGTCATTTCTAGCCTTCCAAATATGCCACCACGTCGCCATGTAAATGCAATAGATGATGGTTCTTAACTTTCGGTTGCAACTAAAGTTTTCCAAGTCAATCATCGCTTGACGGATTGACGAAGGTATGACAACTTGAAGTTTCGGGTTAACGTCATTTTCGTTATACAACCTCTTCCTGAAATCCTTCTTTTACAATTTACCAATTTTTTTTAAAAAAAGATTATTATATTTATGATTAATAACTAAACCTAAACTAATTAAATTTAATTAGAAATTAATTAACATCCTTAATTTCAATTCAAACAAACTAGAAGGTCTTAAAAGAAATTATTGAATAATTGCATGTGTATATATCCGTAACCTCCATCCCTCTTCGACACCTTCTATTCGAAAACCCTAATTCCTCTCGCCGTCTCTCCCTTCCTCACGGCAACTCCCTTGCGGCGAACGAAACTTCTCCGGCAAAACGTAGTCTGAAACAACTCGGCGTGGTATGTCCTTCTTCCGATTGTGTTTTTTTTCTTTCTTTTCTCGTGTTTGTTTCGGTTACGGTTTCGGTTGTGAATCGGGCTACCTGATTTCGTGGTTCGGGTATGTTGTGGTTGCGGTTGTATGAGTTTGTATGTGTTGGCCGGTGCATGTACGCGAATATACAGGTATATGCGGCTGTCATGTGTGTGTTTTGTGGTGTTTTGGTTGTGTGGTTTTGGTTTTTCGATGTGTGTGTGTTTAATGGTAGTGTGTGGGTATGTGTACGGTTGTATGTATTCGTATGGGTTGGTTGTTTATGTGTACATGTATCCTGTCGTGTGTATGTATCTGATGTGTGTGTGTTTTCAGTGTGGGCGCACGAAGGGAATGGTGTGTAGTATGGTGGGCGCATGAAGGGAATGGTGTAGTATGGTGGGCGCATGAGGGTGATGGGGTGATAGTTTTTGTGGCTAGGCGCATGGGTATATGGGTGGAGGTGCATGTGTTGGTTGCATGGGTAGGTGGATGGATATGCGATGTATGCATGTTGAGTCTTAACGTGTATGTATTTCATGGTTGGGTGTATAATGTGTAGTATATAATATGTGTGTATGATATATGGTGTATGTGTGTAATAGATATATTATATGCGTTATATATATATATATATCAATGAGTTTGGGTTCATGAATGTGTGTGTAAGGACTATACAAGTAAGGGTGGGTATTTATGCTTGGCATATATATATATATATATATATATATATATATATATATATATATATATATATATATATGTGTGTGTATGCTTAAGTGGTTAAATCTTGGTTGTATGTGTTAAGTGAGCATAACATGTCAAATGGGTTTCGTAATTCTATAAGTATATGCATATTAAAATACATTGTGGGTGTGAATAACATATATTATATAATTTTAATATATATTATGTGTGTTATCTTTGAGTCGTCGTGCCTTGGTGTTGCGTTGCTGTGTGCTTGCGTGTGAATGGGAAAGATCGATAGTCTGTATCGTAACCGAACTGAGAACATGAAACAGTACGATCAAATTATTGGTATTTAAGAGTAATTAAATATTAAATGACATTCAGGTTAACCGAAACTCTAATCTCTGTGCTTTCGTTTACTTGTTGCTGTGCATTTAAGGTGAATTCTCAGCCCCGCTTTACGTGTTTTCATTGGGGGAAAGAAACATGTGTTCAAACGTATTTTCATTTGATCAGTATTACTGTAATGATCGCATGTTTACTAGTGTTGTACCAATTTAAGCCCTCACTTTTTGAACCATTAATATGTGTTCTTCAGCGAGGTAATTCTGAGTAGATCTACTGGGTTTGACAAACCCCATCCGGGCTAGTCGCGCTAGCACGACTGGAGGTCAAACGGGTGTTTAATTGACCTAATTTCTGTTGTTGTGGTTTGGTAGCCACAACTGAGGCTTTCATTTACATTGCCAGCTTCGGTTGCGAACTTCATACACTATGTAACTTGTTAAGTAGGCTAGCTACCTACGGATATTACTTTGTTTACTGTATCGGTTATTACTTGTTCTGTTTATCAAAACCTGTGGACTCACCAACCTTGTGTTGACACTTTAGCATGTTTCTTTCAGGTTCACAAGACGCGCACGTTTAGGATCAGCATTCATGCATTCATCGTCACATGTGATATATTTATAACTTTTCAATGAACTTATTAACTGGTTTACGCGTGTTGCGCCATTTAAAGTTTTAAGACTTATTTATGCTTCCGCAATTACTTATATGGTTATCTTGGTAACACTGCTTTTGGGATATTTTAAACGTTAACAAATAACTATGCTTTGTAATTAAAGTGTCGTTTGGTGTAACTAGTGGCTGAGATCCTGGTATGTCACACGCCTAACGGTAATACTCCGTTTGTGGAAATTGAGGGTGTGACAGAAGGAATCTGCGCTGGACCTCCACACCATGCTTTAATTCTAGACCAAACAAACATAGCCATGTTACATGAAGAAAGGACATGATCAACCGATTCGTTTTGACCAAAACATAAGCTACATTCCAAGGAACCCAACTCCACCCCACGTCTTAATAATGCATCTTTCGTCGGTAAGCCACCTAATCTAGCCTTCCAAATAAAGTAGTGTATCTTTAATGGAACCCACTTGATCCACGACATAGGGCATAAGTCCACGGGAGGTCTATTAGATTCTATGATCTTCTGGACCGATTTAACAGAAAATTCCCCTAAATCATCTCCCATCCACTGCCATGTGTCTTCCCTTGACCTTTTATTGACAGTCTGCAACAAAAGCAATCATCCAGTCTAGATCCTCCTTCTCCCAATTATTTAACACGGCCTTTTTCCAATTCCATCTCCATACCAAAGAACCATTATTTATATCCATTCTTTGAGCCACTACACAAGCCTTTTCTTTTTCAATCTCATACAAACTTAGGAACATATCTTTTAAGCAACCAGAACCCCCTAATTATCAATCTAAAATGCAATATTATCACCCCTACCTAATTGGCCCATTATTAGATTGTCCAGGTTTATGTTTTCTTTTTGGAGCTCTTTGTCAACATTTATTATATTCCTACAAATTCCTTTTATGGATCTTTTAAGAGGAATAACCATAGCCTTACGAACCTGATGATGAATGGCCAGTACGGTACGCGCCCAAAGTAGCGACTCTGTTCACTTTAAAACTCCTCTCCATTTGGCTAGAATTTGATGCTCACCACCCCAAGGCCACCCGCTTCTTTAGGCGTGGTGACTTTGTTCCACGCCACCCATTTAATTTTTCTAACTTCCCCCATCCCCTCCCATAAGAAATTCCTTCTGATTTTTTCTAGCCTTTTTAAAACCTGAACCGACGCTTTAAAAAGGGATAAGTAATAAGTAGGCAATGACCCGAGGACAGACTTAACTAAAGTCAATTTACCGCCAAATAAAAGAGACTTCGTTTTCCAAAAAAGATATTTTTACTTTGAATTTATCCATGATTGGTTGCCAATTCTTCACGAGGCTCATATTAACCCCAATCGGGATCCTGAGATACACAAAAGGCAAGTCTGACCATTGACACCGAAGAATGCCAGCAAGTGCAAAAGAGTCTGATTGGTCCACCCCCACCCCATACAACTTACTTTTGGTAAAATCAACCTTAAAACCCGATGCCAGGTTAAAACACCAAAGAATTCTAGATAAGTTCGCTGTGTTAGAGACCGACCAGTCGCCAACAATTAGTGCATCATCCGCATAGAAAATATGCGATATAATTGGCCCATTATTAGGAAGACGAACACCATGAAAGATACCAGAATCAATTGCCGAGCTAAAAGCTATGTGCAGCGCCTTCGTGACTATGATAAATAAGAATGGAGATAATGGATCTCCTTGGCGCAGTCCTCGAGAAGCTTGGAATTCACCGGTGGGCGAACCGTTCACCAATATAGATGAACGGCCGGACCGGAGACAGTTACGAATCCGACAACGCCATAATTATGGAAACCCCATTTGATCCATAATGGAATCTAAAAATCTCCAATTTATCATATCATAAGCCTTTTCAAAATCCACTTTAAATAACATGGCTTTACCCTTTGACGCCTTCAACCATGCAATAATTTCATTTACCATTAGAGGGCCATGAAGAATGTTTCTGCCCGCCACAAATACAACTTGTTTCTCATTAATTACCTGATGAATTACCTTTTTAATCCTGTTTGCCAAGTCCTTGGTGATTACCTTGTTAATGCATCCTACTAGACTAATCGGATGATAATCGAACATCGACAATGGATCAGTAATCTTCGGGATTATAGAAATAAAAGCTGAGTTGCAACCGGGACTGATTGATGCCCCTGTAAAGAATTAATCCAATAGTGCATAGAAATCATCTACCATTAAAGACCAAAACGTCTTAAGGAAATTAAAATTGAAACCATCGGGACCCAGAGCTTTGTCACCGCCACACTCCCAAATTGCATCATTAACCTCTTTTTTTGAGAACGGCATAATGAGAGACCGAGCATCATCTTCGCCAAGTTTTTTAAATTTGCTATTAATAAACAAAGGCCGATCAAGCATCGTTTCCGAAAATCTCGGAGAGAAGTGGTCTACCAGTTCTTTTTTTACATCATCAGGGGTTGTCTTCTAAACTCCATTAATAACGTGACCATTAATTCTAGAGCTTATTAGATGATATTTTATTGATCTGTGAAAGAAACCGGTGTCCTCATCATCATCTACGAGCCATTTTATTCTTGCTTTTTGCTGCAAATCTCTAGACTTTGTCACTTCTATTAGTATAGATTTAATTTATTCGGTTCAATCCGCCAGTAAACCAGCAAAACGACTGTTGAAATCGGGTGAGGTTTAAAAATATTGTTAGCCATAACAAAGTTCGGAAGTGGCGGGCAAATCGTGCTGAGCACATACTCCACAAGTATCTTCCCAAGGAAGCTTTACAAGAAACATTTCTACTAAAACTCCCTTCTTCTTCTGCTATCTCCTCATCACCACCATTAATGGCTAACAAGCTCAAAGTCGACGAACTACGAGACGAACTCTCGAAAAGAGGCCTCAGCACCATCGGCATCAAACCCACACTGGTATCCTAACTCTTCCTCCTTCGAAACCCACTTCTTGTTTCACAATCAAATCATCAAATGTTGAAAGTTTGACTCGCATTTGTGCAGGTGAAAAGGCTTGAATCTGCTATTCGTAAAGAGGCTGTTGCTGTTACGGATTCGGATAATAGATTGGAAAAGAGAGTGAGGGAGGAATCTGAAGATGGGGATTTTAAACGTGGGTCTGTGAAAATTAGGGCTATTGATGAATTAAGGGGTTTGAGTGTTAAGCAATTGCGTGAAGAAGCTTCTCTTCGTGGGGTTTCTGCTGGTGGATTGAAGAAAGAACTTCTAGAGAGGCTGTGTGAAGATTTGCAAACGAACACTCAGGATAACGTTGAAGGTAATTGTAATCTTTGCTTTGTTATTGGTACTTTAGTGGGATTTTTGTTTCAACAAACATCAATATGAAAGTAAGTGAATGCTTGAAAATTCAAGTGGGGATCACTTCTTTATGATCCTCAAAAAGATTATTTTTTGAACAATTTTCAAGTCAAAGAGGGCGCATGGCTTACCTATAAGGTACATTTAAGTGTTGATCATATTCGATAGTTCTTTGGATAAGTGGAACATCCAACCTCTTGTACAAACCAATATAGTTTCCTTTTGCTCCATAAGGGGAGCCAATGCCCCCAAAACGCACGCGTTGGTGGTGTTTGAGGTAGGATGTGGGATTTGCCTAGGGTGTTAAATAAATAAAACTAATAGATTTTGTATAACTTGTTTTGAAATCTCTTTTTTGTAACTATTATGGTGGTTTTAGAGATTAAAGAGGAGAAAGATACAAATGAGAACAAGGAGAAGCTGGTTAAAGCTACAAAGAAAGGTTTGGCTGTATTGGATCAATGGTTACCTGATCACGTCAAGTCTCATTACCATGTACTACAACTGGTAATTCCCATGGTACAGGAAAATAACTTTTATCACGCTGTTCACCCTATATATGTTTTGTTTATGTGAACTTTAAATGCAGGGTAATGATATTTATGATGCCACATTGAATCAGACAAATGTTGGGGATAACAATAACAAGTTTTATATCATACAGGCACTAGGTTACATTCCAACTCTTTTATAAGAAGAAAACATACAACCTAAACTCTGTCTCTAACTGTATATTTAACTAAACTACTTGCAGAATCTGATGATGGTTCTACATATATGATTTACAATAGATGGGGCAGGGTTGGTGTGAGGGGTCAAGATAAGTTGCATGGCCCCTACACCTGCATTCAGCCAGCATTAGATGAATTTGAACAAAAGTTCTTTGCAAAGACCAAGAACCATTGGTTGGACCGTAAAGCTTTTGTTTCTCACCCTAAGTGTTATACTTGGTTGGAAATGGACTACAATGAAGCAGGGAAAGAAACCATTGTGAGTTGATTTTACTTGATTGGTCTAGAATGATATTTGCATATTTTACTGTTACCCTGATCTTGTTTAGAGGCCTAATGATTTTGAACAGGCCAAAGAAAAGCTCAGTAGTAAAGTGGAAATTCAGCCTCGAGAAACAAAACTAGAGGCTCGTGTTGCAAAGTTCATCTCTCTTATTTGCAATGTCAGTATGATGAAACAGCAAATGATGGAAATAGGTTTGTTTTTCTTTCTGTTACTGTGGGTTTTGGAATGGGGGAATGAGAATAGGAATGATTGAAGGTATCAAGTTTGAGTGGATCAATTTTTGATTTGGAAATGCAACCCTTCAAATTGGCTACTATCAAACCCATATCCGTAGCAGTTCTGGACTCCAAGTCAAATGTCACCTACATTCCGAATCCAGATTTGTAGATATGGCAATTTGGTTTCTGTTTCTTATCTCTTAACTGGCATCCGCTAAAATGAAGAAGGATCAAGTATGTTAATAGTCGTGCATCTTTGATGCATACAATTTCTAAAATCCCTTAATTAAAAAAATATATTATCTGTATTAATAAGAATAGTTATATCAAACATGATGGAAAGTAGTAATTCTATGAAGACATTTATTCTTTGCTTATGGCTTGTTAATTTTACATCTCCATGTAACTGGATTCTGTATTATAGGTTACAATGCTGAAAAGTTGCCACTTGGCAAGCTAAGCAAAGCTACAATTTTGAAGGTTAGTTATCTCAATCTTGAGGGTTGTTTTCCGTCTTTTAGTTCACAATACCGATTCCCTTATCAGATCTGTTACACTTGGTTGAATTTGTTTCTATTTTAGCATTTTCATATATATCATGCAATGATTATGATATTTGTCATGGTGCAATAGTTTTCACCATGAACATTGTTTTGATGATAATACGACTAACATTATGGAAAATAGGGCTATGAAGTTTTAAAGAGAGTTGCTGATGTGATTGGTCAATATGATAGAAAAAAGCTTGAGCAATTAAGTGGGTATGTGCCTGTTTTTTGGGTTATTCTCTTAATTGTTTCGTCACACCAGTTTGTTCCATATATTTTTCAGACAATTTAAGATTACATGTTTTCCGGTTCCATAATATGCTTCATTTTCTTAGAATAAAAAGTTGACGGTTAAGATATTTTCTAATAATGGTTAACTTTTTTAATTGCAGAGAATTTTACACAGTTATTCCCCATGATTTTGGTTTTAAGAAGATGCGTGAGTTCGTAATTGATACCCCTCAAAAGTTAAAACGCAAGCTGGAAATGGTAAACCTCTCTCTTTAAATGGCTGCTTTTCATATGTCTGGACCCTGGAATGACTGATACATGTTGATTAATGAAGGTTGAAGCCCTTGGTGAAATTGAGGTAGCAACAAAGTTGCTTGAGGACCATGCTGGGACACAGGTAAGGCTTGTCCCATGTTTTTTATATAATTATGTGAAACTGAGACCGAATACTAAAATGTAAAATATAAAACCTAAATTATATGACAATTTATATCATCTAGTTCCCTCCACAAAAGGTCTTTTTTTCATTTTCACATGTAAGCTAATTCAATTTAAAATAGTCATCCTTCATTGCAACAGGAAGACCCATTGTTTTCATGTTATGAAAGACTTTCTTGTGAATTGACACCTGTAGAAATTGATTCCAAAGAATATCACATGGTTAGTTTGCTTCTTCTATTCTCTTTTAATTGTAAATAAGCCGCTAACTATAATATAGAAATTTTACATTTTTAGTACATATCTTTGTACTTACATATAATATTTTATTAACAATTATCAGATTGCAAAGTACATGAAGAACACTCATGCAGACACACATACAAATTATAGTGTGGAAATTGTTCAGATTTTTAGAACCTCAAGACATGGAGAAGCTGATCGTTTCAGCAAGGTAAATATCTTCATATATTTAAATCTTAAGTTTTAGAATTACAATAACAGTAATTTGATTATCTTGGTTCTAATGTTCTACACTGCATAATAAACAGTTCTCTAATACAAAAAATAGGATGCTGTTGTGGCATGGTTCTCGGCTATCTAATTGGACTGGAATCTTGTCTCAAGGTCATTTTTCTCCATTTGCACACACACACACACCAACAAACACACCTACCTTTTCTAAATTAAATGACCAGATATTGAATATTGTTCCAAAACAAAATACCAGGTTTGCGAATTGCTCCACCAGAAGCACCGGTAACAGGTTACATGTTTGGAAAAGGTGTTTATTTTGCGGATATGTTCTCAAAAAGTGCAAACTATTGCTGCGCAACTCGACAATCTTCCTCTGGTGTGCTGCTTTTGTGTGAGGTTGTTCATGTTTTATAAACATATTTTTTCGTAATAACTCAATGTTTCTTTTCTTGATTATGTAGTATGGATTTCGTTGTAAACAGTATTACTTTTTTTAATTAGGTTGCTCTTGGTGAAATGGCTGAGCTATTAACAGCCAAATATGATGCTGACAAATTGCCAAAAGGAAAACTAAGGTGTTCTATTTATCCATATTTTCCACTATCCTAAAAATCAATATTTGTAAAATGTAATGAAAGGCATAATACATGAACCTAAAAAGGTTGGTGAAATCAATTAATATTAAAAAGACTAATGATTTGACAACTGTTAATTAAGAACTTATAAATGTTAAATATTACTTAAATGAAAATGGTCTTGCAGCACAAAAGGTGTTGGGGCTACCGCACCAGACATGTCTGAGATCGAGACTCTTGAAGATGGAGTTGTCGTTCCACTAGGATGGCCCAAACAGCAACTTAGTTCAAAGGTAGCATCTTTTAACTACCTAGTTTTTTATTGTTTGGTTATCTAATAGAGTATTTAGAGGTGACATGCTCCAAGCATTATTTTGCTTCTTGCAGGTTAGTTTACTATACAATGAGTATATCGCTTACAATGTGGACCAGATCAGGATGCGCTATGTTGTTCATGTTAATTTCAAATTCAAGAAATAACTGTTATTCGGTTTCTTTTTGCTGTTTTGATATCGTGAGGGGTAAGTTTCACCTGATAACAGGTAAATCATTGTAGGATATATAGTTGGTTTTGGTGTAATAGATGTAAATGTTGTGTCATGGTATTGTAAACAGTGTTTTGCCCTGCCTATGTTGGTTGCAGGACTTCAATTAGCAATTTTGAAAACTGATTGTCTTGTATGTAGACAATGCGAGATAAGTTGGATGTGGGGCATACTATTAGGTGTCTTCTTCATTGTGTTGTGTATTTTATGAATGCATTGAAACCCAAATTTGCCATTCAAACATGTAAAGTAAAAGCTCATTGGCCCAAAATGATTTGTGAAAATAGTTCAGTTTTTTATGAACTAAAGTTTTAATACATTAGACACACATTTACTAATGTGGATTGCAACTTGCAACTTAATACAAGTGCTTGAACCACAAATTGTAATTTTTAAAAGCTATTATTATTATTTTAATATTATAATTTACTTATTAACATATTTTGTTTTTATCTTATATCATTATTATATATATTAAATAGCAACTCATGCTCTACAATGAAGTATTTTACATATTTACTATTAAAGTTAAAGAACTTACAAATAGCCTCTACATTTCACTTTTGGTTTTGATTTTTGGCCATGTAGGTTTTTTTTCTCTTTCTTTCTTTTTTTGTTTTTTAGCATTTATTTGTTGGTGAAATTCATTTATGGTCCTCCAATTTTTCAATAAACATAAAACAATATTTGGCTTTATGTAATTATCTTATCGTTTTAGTCACATTATTATATATACAAAATAACAACTCATGTGTTACAATAAAGTATTTGGTTTTTTACATTTGTTATCAAAGTTAAAGAATTTACAAATAACCTCTAAACTTCATTTTTGATTTTGATTTTTGGTCATATAGGTTTTTGTTCTCTTTCTTTCTTTTTTTGGTTTTTAGCATCTATTTGTTCGTGAAATTCATTTTTGGTCCTCCAATTTTTCAATAAAACATAAAACAATATTTTGCTTTATATAATTATATCCCATTATAGTTCGCCGTTTTCGTTTCATTAGCTTTTAAGCATTAATCTCATAATGAACCGAAGCGAGCATGAGTGGAAATCATAGTTGTTGGTATTGATGTTATATTAAGCGGGGTCAGTATTCATTTTTATGGTTTTCGACGAACAGAGAAGGTAAAGATCAAATTCACGTCGCGTTAACATGATATAAAACGCGTTTTACAAAATTTTGAATATATTATTTTGATGTGTTTATTTTTATATAAGTTTTAATACAAATCTTATACAACATTTAGACTATCTATAGTTGGTAGAAATCCGAACACAACCATCATTAAAATCTTTCATTCCCTCGCATCTTTTGTCTCCTCGCATCTAAAAATCGCTTGACCCCTCTCTCTCCCCTCTTTTTCATATAGCTATAAACTTAGATTAGGACGTTAAAAGTACCTTTTTGTTTTTAGAAGGCCTAAAATTTTTCTAGACATAATTTGTCTTGGATGAACTTTATTTATATTCACAACCTTTTAGTTGTGAGACTCTTCTTTTACCACTAGACCCTAACTCCTATACCGTCAAAAAGTGCCTTCATTGAAGGTTCTCTTATAATGAAATGTACACGAGCTTGCATGCATCAAAGTAGATTTTGAAATATTTTGTCCTTCATGGAACACTACTTGTTTTTACGTAACATGTTATTGTCAAGTTTTGTTTTTAACAAAATCGTTATGGTTTTTGGTTTTATTGATTATAGTTTAGAATACCGTGTACCACAGGGGTTGAATAAAAATATTAAATTAAAAGCTACTAATTGATATTTATAAATTATAAAACTATTATTTGAGATAAGATATAATTGAAATTATGTATAATTAACTATTCCAAGTAATAAAACAATAACAATATTTTTTTGAACTTTTGTATTTAAAACTGTTTTGTTGAAAAAATGTTTTTAAAAAAATGATTTTTAAAAATTGTCATTTAAAAAAACTTATTTTTACTAAAAAACTTCATCGATCATAAAATGTTTTTTCCTAAAAATTATGTTTTTAATAAAAAAAACATGTTTTTTTATTTATTAAATATTTGTTTAACAATTTGGAAAGAATATATAACATCATTAGCATTTAATATTATTATTAGAGGGTTGACTTGCTATGATAGTGACATGTGACAAAATGGTTGTAAAAAGATGACATGTGATAAAATGATTGTGAGAATGACATGTTGCAATAATTATTTTGTCTTATAAGTATAAATTTTCAAATACATCAAAAGAAAAGAAAGCCTTTATATAAACAAAAGAGGGGCATAATTGTAGAAGATAAATGAGGAAAGGAAATAATCTATCATAATAAAATATGAGAGAATATTGCTCAAATAATTATCCATATTCTATACTTCCCTTCGAGTTGGAGTGTGAAGATCTCGAATACCCAACTTGCATAGCAGGATACGAAGTGTGTTAGCTCCCAAAGCATTTGTAAGAACATCAGCAATTTGATCTGTGGTGGCGATCGTCACATGGTTGATCTCCATAGAGTTAACTCTTTCCCTCACAAAGTAGCAATCCATTTCAATGTGTTTGGTTCGTTCATGAAAACCGAATTATTTGATATGTGACGAGAGCTTGATTGTCGCAAAACAATTGAGTTGGTCTAATAGGGGCCATGTTAAGTTCGCTTTGAAGCCACCTCATCCATAGGATTTCACTAACAACATTGGACATGGCTCGATATCGGCTTCTACGGAGGACTTAGAAACAACAAACTACTTTTTTGTCCTCCAAGAAATAGTAGCTCCTCCAAGAAGAAGCAAGTAACCAGTTCGGGACTATCGAGTCATTGGACATCTTAGCCAATTAGAATCACAGTAAGATAAGAGGTTGGACATCTTAGCCAATAAGAATACCTTGTCCCGAAGACCCCTTTAAATAATGCAAGACACGAGTGGCAACTTCCATATGAGTTTGTCTGGGATCACTAACGAATTAACTCAAAATATTGACCGCATAAGCTATATCGAGTCTTGTAGCTTCTAAATAAATGAGTTTCCCAATCAATCTACGATATTGATTAGCATCCTCCCGAGGTTCCTTGTCACACATATCAAGTTTCAATTTTTTCTCCATAGGGAAAGAACTCCGTCTACATCTTGTCATGCCAACATCTTCAAGAATGTCCAATGTGTATTTTTGTTGACTTAGAACCATTCCTTCATTGGTTCTAACAACCTCAATCCCTAGAAAATTACTTTAAGGGCCCAAGATCCTTAATGCAAAATTGCTTATCAAAAAAATCCTTGGTTGCTTGTATTTTGCTCGATCATTTCCCACGAGAATAACATCATCAACGTAAATGAGCACAACAACAAAATTTTTGTCTTCTTTGAAAATGAAAAGAGAGTGATCGGAAGGGGTTTGCTTGAAGCCAACTTCGAACAATGAACTGGTGAACTTGTGGTACCAATTTCTTGAAGCTTGTTTAAGACCGTACAAGGATTTCTTGAGTTTACATACCCTATTATCATCTTGTTTCCTAAAGCCTTGGGGAATCTTCATGTAAACATCTTCATATTCAAGTCGCCATGTAGAAAAGTGTTATTCATGTCAAGTTGATGAGTGTACCAACCATGCTTTACTGCCACCATCAAAAGAGTCTAAAGTGTTACTAAATTCGCAACGGGTGCAAAGGTTCCGTGGAAATCAACACCTTCCATCTGTGTGAAGCCTTTAGCCACAAGACGTGCCTTGTATATTTCTACGTCTCGATTCGACTTGTACTTGATTTTGTAGACCCATTTTGAATCAATTGCTCGCTTCCCTTTTGGTAACTCTTCCAAAGACCAAGTCTTATTTTCTACAAGAGCTTGGATCTCACGTTTCATCACTTCTACCCACCTAGCATCCTTCACAGGTTGCTTGAAGTGTTTAGATTTATTATTTGCAGTAATGGTCGAAAAGAAAGCTTTTTGAGTATTAGTAAAATTATCATAAGAAATAAAATATGCCAAAGGATGTACCATAAAGGAGTATTGATGGAGTGATGACTGCGTATGGTCTAACGATGGGGGTAGGTTGACTTTGAATGCATCAAGTCTTGTTGGTCGTGATCTGCTTCTTACCGGTCTAGTGACCAATTGTGGGCCCATGTGCTTCATTAATGGTTTCAAACCCATTTCATCTTGGTTACAGTGGACAACCTTATGGGTGTTATCGGGCTGAGATTGGCCGGCTTCATTTGGGTCTGGTGTAGCAAGCCCACTTGGTTCTTCATTTGGCCTAGAGGGTTCTGGCCCATCATGGATTTCTGGTGTTTTCGTTTCAGTCGTGGCCGAAAAGGGGAATTCAGTTCATCATTGGGCCAGGTTTGATTAGGCCCAATATCATGAATATAATTTTCTTTATCCTACTTTTAAGGCGAAACAAAAATCTCCTTCTTCAATGACGTTGCAAGTAAAAGGAAAAACATTTTCTAGAAATTTGACGTCTCTCGAAGTTACCATTTTGCCATGTTGGAGATCATAGACTTTGTAACCTTTTGTTCCGGGAGGATATGCAAGGAAAACACCAGGTCTCCCTCAAACTTATCTCCTTTGGTCTCAACACTCCTAAAGTAGGCTAGACAGCCGAAAACCCTCATATGATCATAGTCGGGTTTTGAGTTGTGTAAAATCTCATAGGGTGTTTTTTTCTCAATGATTTCAGATGGTAAACGAGTTATAACATGGGCCGCTATTAAGACACGTTCGCCCTAGAATTTTATGGGAAGATTTGCTTCAAATTTTAAGGCGTGTGTTGTTTCTAATAGTGCCGATGGTTTTCGTTCCACAACACCATTCTGTTGGGGTGTGTGGGGACAGGAGGTTTCTAGTATTATCCATTCCTTAGTATAAAAATCAAGCATTTTATTTGAGACAATTTCCCTACCATTGTCACACCTTGTTCTTTTAATATCCTTCTCAAATTGGACTTTAACCATTTTGTGAAAATCAATGAGGCAAATGCTTGCCTGATCTTTGTGTTTGAGAAGAAAGACCGATATATAACGGCTAAAATCATCAACTATTGTCAAAAAATAGCTTGCTCATGTAAAGGAAGGTGTACGATATTTGGCCCATATATCACAATGTATCAATTCAAAACAAGCACTTGTCTTAGTGATACTAGTTGGAAACGATAATCTCGTAGCTTATGCTTTAACACATGAATCATAAAAATCCTTAAAATCCAAAGAAGTGTTTTTGATAAAATCCAAATGACATAGTTTAGAATTCAAAGGGTGACCTAATCTTTGTGCCACGTACTTTAAGTAGTCGTCAAAGCATTTCGCTTGCTTTCCAATATCCCTATCTTGTAGAGACCATCCTTGCAATCACCTACTCCAATCAATGTCTTTGAACATATGTCCTGTATGGTACAAAATTCAGGGAAAAATGTAATAGCACATTGAAGTTCTTTACTAACAAAAAGTAAATTGTATTTAAACCGTGGGACATGAAGAACTTCTCTAATTATTGCCCCACTTGGAAGAGCACAATCCCCTCTTCCTTTGATAGTTACCGCCTCACCATTCAGTATTGTGACCGGTGGCTCATAACATTTCTTTCTTTTATTTTTAAGAAAAAAATCATTATGAATAATGTGCTCGGTTACGCCCGAGTCGACTATCCATTCATCTTCTTTACCGAAGTTACCTACCAAGTTTGCTTTGGGTCCGTTTACTTCTGTGTTGGCACCATCTTTATTCCCAAAAACCTTCAGAAATTACTGATATTGAGAGTCGCTTAATCCGGCAATAGGACTCTTCTCACCTTCAACACATGCGGCATACGATTTTGGCCAGCCACCACTCCAGGTAGCCTATGCGTTTAAAACACCCATCCTTGTTGTGCCCATCCTTTCCACAAAAAGTGTAGTGTTCGACCGGTTCACTTCTGCTCCGTTTCACATCCTATTGTTCTGCAAAATTTTGGGACTGATTTTAATCGCGTTTGGCCGGAACATATGCTAGGATGGCGACTGAATCAGAGGAAGGACTCTTGGTTCCTGAGACGGCTCGCTGCTGCTCATCCTCAGCTACAAGGTGGTATGCGTTCCCAAGTGAGGGTGTTGGATTCATGTTTGTCCTAATCGTCTCGAACTTCGTATCCAAACCAAGAAAAAACTCATAAAATCTTTCTTTATCTCTTAGTTCTTGAAGCTTTTTCCCTATTTCACAGGTGCAACTATTGTGATAACTCACTGGGACGAGTAGGACGGACTGGATTTCATCCCAGATTCCACGAATTTTCGTGTAGTATGCCAACACAGACGTTCCTTCTTGCTTAGTAGACGTTAGCTATCGTTTCAACTCATACGCCCTTCCCAAACCGCTCCTTCACATCGACCCAGATTTCACGAGCCGTCATAGCGTATTTTACGCTGGTTTTTGATCTCCTTTCCATTGCCGTATGCAACCAACCCTTGATCATAGCATCACATCTCATCCCTGAAAACCATCGATGAAACCAACTTTATTTTTGGCAAACAGAAAGTTTAACATTCCATGACATCAATCTGCATAGTTGCCATCCATAAGCACGTCGTTTACGTGCATCTGTCTTGGGTAATCGGAAGGATGGAGGTAGTATGGAGAATCGTGATCGATGCCTCCTTCTTTGGCTTTGCCCGTCGACTTGTCATCATCACCAGCCATGATTGGGGTTTGGTTTTGATTGGAGGATTTTTACAACGACTGCTCTGATACCATAACAAAATTGTTATGGCTTTTGGTTTTATTGATTATTTTCGAATACATCAAAAGAAAAGAAAGCCTCTATATAAAGAGAAGAGAGACACAATTTTAGGAGATAAATGAGGAACGGAAATAATTTAGAACAACAAAATAGAAGATAATATTGCTTAAATAATATCATCCATAAATATATGTTTTTCATAGAAATTATTTTAATCTAAAATCATATTTCAATATAGCCTAGTATAAAATTGGATCTTTTAATCATTCTCTTCTATCTATATTTATTAAAATCATAATATTTCCTGTTTTCCTGTAGGAGCCTGCACAAAAAGTAATTATATAGCCAACAAACACATGTTAATATGCAGATAACTTTTATACTAGACAATTAGTTAAATATCTACTAGTTTTCAACATAGAACCTTTCCCGTAAACTCATGAAATATCACTAAATCTTGTTTTTAATCCAAATCATAATTACTAACCTATTGCATACCCTTTTAACAAAAATTTACAACACCACTAGTGATTATAGGTTTTAGAGGTTGTGTGGATAACATTTGAATCAGTAAGTATTGTTTGGTTATATATCTGAATGACTATTGTATCCATTTGAATAGCCTCTCATAGAGGTTACATGCGCTAAGCCTCTTAATCGCAATCGCAATCGCAATCATCCCAAAACATGCTAACCGGATATAACAGGAAGTTAAGAGCATTGCATTCTAAAACAGTCGGTGATGCGTGTAGAAATTGCACCTGTAATCAACATGTACCATAATTAAAATGATGAAACTAACTAGAATTGAATCGCACTTGTTATCACCTATGCTGTAATCGCCATTAAACGTAATTATCAAACACAAAAAAACTATAATTGGCGACTGCCAAGAGAAAATGAATTTAGTAATTGGTGTCGAGAAATAACAAATTGACCGAATATTACAGAAAATGTGTCGTAGATGGGGTGCGCCCACCATGTGAGATAGGGTGAGAGGTTGATGGGTTACGACGGGAAGGAGGGTCACGATGAGAAGGTTTTGATTTAAGGGGAAGGGTAAACATGTCAACTTTTTCATTCAACATCTTCTTATCTCTTAATCATAAAGAGTTAAATGAAATCATTAAAATATAATATTCTAATGAACTTAAACATTACAACTTTTTACTGATTCAGAAGTAGTTTTTTAATTAGGGGTACAAACGAACCGAGCCAAATCCGAGCTCGTTTAGGCTCGAGCTCGAGCTCGGCTCGTTTCGCCTAAAGAGAGCTCGAGCTCGAGCTCGGCTTGTTTCAAACTTCTCGGTTTGTTTATTATTTAATTATTATCTTTTAATATTTATACATATATTTATATTTATAATTATATATTTTATAATGATACATATTGTTTAATTGTTTTTATCTTAAATTATATATAATAATAATTATTATATATATAAATGTATTTAATAGTTTAAATAAAATATAAATAAAAATAAAAAAAAACTCTTTTAGGTTCGCTAGCCGACTCGAGCTCGACATGTGAAGCTCGGGGCTCGGGCTCAATATTTTAATGAGCTTTTTTTGAGGCTCGGGCTCAGATTGAGCTCGATAAAAATTGGCTTGTTTCGAGCTTTTTATCAAGTCGATCTCTAGTATCCCGCGATCGCTCGGCTTGGCTCATTTATACCCTGCTTTTAATTCTATTTTTTTTGAACGGCAAATGTAGGACCCTACTTCGGAGAATTGGTGTTATCTTAATCGGGCCCACCTATCAGTATCCCAGCTGAGACCGCACCCCCAACCCCCTCAGGAGGAAACTCATTGCTGAAAAAACCCTCTGGCTCAACTCTAATTATTTTACTCAGAGCGAGACTTGAACCCATGACCTCCCCTTATTTACATGTCATGAGCACCTCACCTTAACCAGTTGAGCTAAGGATCATTGGTCGCTTTTAATTCTATTAAGCAATCAAATTAATGAAAGTACAAGGACTGTTACTCTAACTTGTACATATATCTTCATTTTCATCTTCATCTTCATACTCTAATATAAGAGTAACTTGAGATGACACGTGGCAGCACCACAATCATCCTCATCAAAATTTTCCCGCATCTTTCTCATATTAAATAATTACCTTAATTATTAATAGTATTATTTAATACTTTTTTAGATTTAATAAATTAAGAAAGAAATCTATTCATTAATGTTATTTCTAAATAAATAAATTCTTTATAAAATAATAATTTTTTCTAAAGCATAAAACTTTTTTTAAAAATACAGAATATTTTTAAATTGCTATTTTTAAAAAGTCAATATTTTAAAAACCAAAAATAATCAAATTTGGGAGTTATAATAAGAAATTTTTTAAAAATGACATTTTTATACGGTTTGTTTTAGAACAAAATAATTATTTTTTTGGAAAAAAATAAAAATAAAATTTTAAAAAGTTGATATCACTGTTTTATTATTTTTAGTCATTTCGCATACGTAATTTCAGTCATTTCATATATTAGAATATTATTTTATAATTATTAATTTTTATTATATTAATATTTTATTTATTAGTTTATAAATATGAAATAAAGATACAAAACAAAGAGAAACTCTTTATGATACCCGAGGAACAAAGCTAAACCTCCTCAACCTGTGTTACAACCGCCGCCGTCGCTTCAATAACGACCTCTCGCCGTCGCTTCAATAACGACCTCTCGCCGTCGAACACCGTAACACGATGGCGGAGACGAAGAGGAAGAAAGCTCTAGCTCCGGCGAAGGGGAAAAAGCGTGGTGGTAAAGAGAAGAAGTGGAAAAAAGGCCCCCATTTACCAAACGCCTTGAAGAAAGAGCTCGATTCCCTAAACCCTAACCACAGCGACGAAGAGATCCAATCCGATGACGATATGGACCTCTACGAATACGAAGAAAAAGCTCCAGATGAAGAGTCCAAGAAGAACCGCCGCTACGACCCCGTTGAGAACTTCGAGTACCGACTCCCTGAGGATTTTGAGGTAATTTCAGCATACTTTGATCGATTTTGTTCTTCTGGACGAATTAATGGTGTTTTGGATCTGAACTTTTGTTTGAAATTGGTGTGGAGTATGAGTTGTTTGTAGAAGAAGTTGCAGATTAGATGGAATTTGTAGCAATGGCTAGTGTTGTGAAATACGCTAAGAATCGGATTGGAATGTTATCTTTTAGTTATATTGATGAATATAACACTTAAAAATAGTTCAACATTAAACAATTAAACTTAAACATAACAAATCAAGCCTTGCAGGTTGTTTACTCAGAGGTGTGAAGCTAGGAGGAGGATTAGAGGGTGGGTAAGTTAGCTGTTATAAAAACTTTTTCCTTTACACTTTACTAATTCTTTTAAAGTTAGTTTTATTTGGTTTTGAGGTTTAACTACACAAAAACTACTAAGCTTTAGTTTCTTTTTTCATTTGGATAGAGTTGAGATTTGGGATTGCTAGGCATAGTGTGTTGTTTTTTGAACGTAAGTGATTGAAATTGTGAATTTCTGATGACCTGGTAAAAGCAATCTTCTATCAAAATCTAGGTAGCTGCTAGGTTGTTTGAATGTGAAAAAAGTATAGATTTAGCAACCTTATGCTTTTTAATGGGACCTTGGTTTTAAAAGCACATCGATTGGAAAAATGCTTTAGGGTCGAGAGGTGGCGTCACTTACACATGTGGGTCGAAACGGGTCAAAACTCAAAATTATGGTCTAGAGGAGGCTGATATGTAAAATGACTAAAAGGGTGGAGATTATGGATGGTTTATGTGATGAAGAAGGCTTATATGTAAAAGAGATGAGAGAAATGAAACTTTTGGTTGTATATAAAGCTTATTTGGTCATACATAGAGCAACGCCTTGCATATGTGAAGCTCTCTCCTCACGCCTTGGTTTGGACCTTATTGTGACTGAGAAAGATGGTTGTTTCAATTTGACCAACATATTTTCTGTTGGTGTTATGTTTTTTCTTATTGTCAGGACGAAGATGTGGCATCTGATGATGATGATGATGAAGAAGCAGAATTTAAGAAAGAAGACAGTGATGATGAAGACTTTGATGAGGATGGTGATAATGATGATGACGATGTTGAGAAGCATGCAAGGATGTTGCAAGATATCACTGGACTACCCGGTGATGCTTTTGAAGGTACTTCCAAGTTTTCAAAGATTTTCCACATAGCATCTAAATTCAGTCGATGTTCATTTGTTATATTTTTTCAGGCAAGAAGAAGAAAAAAGATGTTGTAGTATATGAGGCATACACAGAATCTGAAAACAATCCAAGCCGTGATATCTTGGATGGTGATGGGCGCATTACCATTGATGATCTTTTAAATCCCCTTCACGGGAAACCTGGATTTAGTAAGCTTAGAAAAGATGTGCAACGAGTGGATAGAAAGTCAAAGCCCACATTACCCCCGCTTCCAAAACCGCAACAGCAAAAAGTGGATAGAAGAAGTACTTATGTTTATTCAAAAAAGAAACTTACTGAGTTTGAACCGTTAGTGAAGAAAAACAGAGAAGCTCCTACTATTTTCTTTGATGAAGATATAGACGTGGGATATTCCACTGTAGGTGCAATAGCTTCTGAATTTAGGCCCAGGACTGAATTTGAAAAGAAGATGGATTCTTTAATAAATGCTAAAGAACTTTCAGATGCTCATAAGAGTGACGGTGCACGGCTCTTAGAACTTAACAAGGTAATGTTTTTTTTACCAAGTTTTGATTTTTGGTTTTGTTGGTTTTCAGAACGGCTAACCGCATAGAAAGAACCAACTTTACCTAAGTTTTTGTTTGGGGTAAAATAAGTTTCTCACTTAAAAAGGTACAAGCTTTTAAAAAGCTTTTTTTTTTCTTTTGGTAAGAAATTATAATTTTTTTTTCTTTTGTGAAACTCAACTCTAGAGTGAAGACTGAAGACATATTGTGTCACCCAGAGTAAAAAGTTGATGAAAGACTTTGTTTTGATATTATCTGCAGCATACAACTCTACACACAAAAAGCGTTTTGTCATTTACTGCATTGTACACATGTTTGACCAGGTATCAGCAGAAGATGTGAAAGAACGACAGGACCGTCTTGCTAAAATGCGTTATCTTCTATTCCGTCATGAACTAAAGTCGAAAAGGATTAAAAATATAAAGTCCAAAACATATCGTCGTTTGTTGAAGAAAGACAAATCAAAAGCGGGATCCATTGATATGGAAATGAACCCTGAACTTGCTAAAGAACTTGCAGAGAAGCAGGAGTTTAAGAGAGCTGAGGTAATAAGCATTACCCTTTTTTCTAAAAAAGATAAAAAAATGGTGACTGTAATTTATTCCTTTTTGTTATTACAGGAACGCATGACCTTAAAGCACAAGAACACTTCCAAATGGGCTAAACGAATCAAGAAGCGTGGTTTTGATGTCCAAGATGATGGAACACGAGCTGCTATATCAGAACAGCTTCAACAACATGCTCTTTTAACTAGAAAAAGAAATTCCATGCATGATGACGATAGTAGTGATGACAGTATGGATGATGATGATGATGATATCTCGGGAGATGAGGATGATGCATCAAAATTAAAATTGTTAGAGAAAGGAAAAAAGAGGACCCTTGAAGTATTAGAGGAAGATGATGATTTGCCTAAATCAGGACTCCTTTCTTTACCTTTCATGGTAAACTTTTGTTATTTTAATGTTAATATTGTTTTTCATTTACTTACATAAAGTGTATATCTTTTTAATTAATTCATTTGGATAGGTTCGTGGGCAGAAGAAGAAAAAAGACACAGCTGATGAAGAAGCTAGACTTGCTCTACAAGAATTTGATGATTCTTTAAAGAAGTTGGAGGGTGATGATGATTTAAAAAATAATTTAGGTTCTTTAGGTGGTAGAAAGGTATTTGGTGCTCAAAAGAAACAGGTGTCACAGTCCAAGACTAAGGTTAATAATAACAAAGATAATTACTTTGATAATACGGATAGTGAAGATGACGGTGACATCATAGAAGATGTTAAGGATAAACATGACAGGGTAAATACAGAGAAAGATGTCACGATTGACACTAATATTCTTCGAGAGGAGTCTGAGGTCCGACATGATCCTTTGTTTAAGGTGATAAGATCTTTTAACTTTTCTGTTGGAAATTAGATTTTTTTATAAATGAATGACGTGATGGATTTTGTGTTTGGTATATAGAGCTTTGATGACATCAGCAAAGATTCGGGGCCTAAGATTGCATATGAAGTTTCTCTGTTCTCGACCAACACCTCAAAAAAGGTACCAATAGTCATTTGAAGTTGTAAACAAATCTCTTGAAAGCCACCTGCCAGTGCCCAGCATAAACTACGATTTACTTATATCTTGTTGGTTAGCAGGGTATTGGCAGGCTAAAAAAAGGTTGTAAACAGATTTGTCTTTTTGTTCTAGACAATGTTTCCATGTTTTGTAGAAGAGGGATACGAAGGATTCTAATCAGGTAAAAAGTGAGGGAAAAGCTAAAGTCAACAAGTCACAAGCTGCGGAATTGGAATCCGACAAGGTAAAAAGTGAGGGAAAAGCTGAAGTCAACAAGTCACAAGTTGCAGAATTGGCTTCGGACAAGGATACAGTCATAGAGGTAGCACAATTGCACATTTAGTATTTGTCTAATATTACATCTTATATGCTATTTTATTAGGAAAAAATCTTACTTTTATTACATATCGTTGTTTATATGAAGCATGGAGACGATGATAGTGATATAGATGGCGAAACTCGAATGGTGGATGGAGTTATAACATCTGGTACAGATTATGAATTGCCATCACAAGATGATCTCATTAAGCGTGCATTTGCGGGTGATGATGTTGAGGAAGATTTTGAGATGGAGAAACAAGAAGTTATGAACGAGGAAAACCCAGAACCCGAAAAACCCGTTCTACTTCCAGGCTGGGGGCAATGGACCCACATACAGAAAAAGAGAGGCTTGCCATTTTGGATGGTAGCCGAACATGAGAGAGCCAAAAAGAAGAGGGACGAAGACCTTGAAAAAAGACCCGATGCACATCTTAAGCATGTAATTATATCAGAAAAAATCGATAAAAAGGTAAGCAAATGACTAAAAACTTAACATGTATGTATTGTTGATAACATGATATATAAGTTATATGAAATCAATGAATGTTGTTTTTTGCAGGCTGAAAAATTGCAGATGAAGGTGTTACCTTATCCATTTAAGAGCAAGGAACATTATGAACGGAGTAACCGTATGCCTCTTGGACCCGAGTTCAACCCTGCAATCGCGCTTGGGGCACTTAATCGTCCTGAAGTATGCTATTATTTTCTTTTACTTATTTAATAATTATTATGCATGTTTGGTAACAAGGAACACAAGTAGAAACATGTTTTTCTGTTTAAATGTTAGTTTAACTTTGTTTTACACTATGAAAGGTGGTGAAGAAACCTGGTGTGAGCATAAAACCTATCAAGCTAAGGAAGTGAAAGAAGTTTTGACAAGAACATAAACATAGGATGTGCATCGAGTTGAAGATAATGATGATTACACTCATGACCTCTGACGGTCAGCTTGAAGTAATTTTGAAATATGAACGACCGCCATTGAAGCCGTGTTTCATACTGTCTTTATATTCTGTTGCAGTTGCTGGGATTTTTGACTCTTCCCCCCAACTGAAAAGAAAAAGGTGACAGCGGTATAATTATTTAGTACGTTTAAACTTTAAATACTTTATGAATCTTTGTATTTGGATATACTTGTCATATTAATAGTAATCAAGTGTTGGTTAATTGCACAATTTTGTTGGACTGATAAAATGACTGTTTTATTGCACCAAGGATTACGACCTGAGTAGCGACTGGTCCAGATATTTCGATTCTTGGTCTGGTTGCCGGTAACCATAACAGGCGCACTGGGAGAATACACGCTTGGGGTAAAAAAATTTGGTAACCGATCAAATTGGTAAATTTTCAAGCTACTTAGAACGTAACGATTAAAATCATTTTTAACGGAATTGGAATCATTGAACGAGAAAACCCTTGAATTACCAAAATTTTCTCTTTCTTCTGGTTTTTATTGTTTGTCTATCACATTGCCACACCATCATCCAGTGGTCCAGTGATCTAAGTCGATTCGAAATGGTCAATCTCATAAATAGTTGGGCCTTTTGTAGTAGCACTCGCAAGAAACAAAAGGAAAAATGACTGGATTTTTGCTACAATTTTCTGCACTGCTACTTCATTATTCCAAACATGGTTTAAATACTGTGTAATTAACTTGAAAATAGGAACCAGAAACATGACTAACAAGGTGGGAAAAAGTGAAAGCATGAGAAAACATCATGCATAAACATATTAAACAATATTATTAGGGTTATTAGTATTAGCTCACGGGTCCAGTTAGGTTTTAGAGTTTGTATTATAATCTTTATATATTGTAACCAAACCTATCAATAATATTCAATTCAGTCTTTTACCATCTTACATGGTATCAAAGCCTTAGGGTTCTGGTTACCTTCTTCTCCGCTGCACCACCACAAAAACATACAAACCATAGCCGTCGCCATCGAGTTCAAACCCTAGACAGGGCGGTGTGCCGCCACCGCAGCCGCCCTGTCCCACCTTCGTCTTCTGTTTCGTTCTTATCTATTTTCTAGTTTATGTTTAATAAAACTTCGTTATCGGTTGAGGATTCAAACCTATTACCCCATATACATTCTCTTGGTTCGTTCACATCCATTCTCTTGGTTTGTTTCTGAATTATGGCTTCCAATATGCAGCGGTTACTATGTTTTCTTTGTTCTTTTTATTTTTCGTTTATCGGTGTTTTAGCCGCATCAAGGACCAAGGTCCACGGCCGCCGATCTCAAACTACGGTTTGATTAAATATTTCTATTATTTTTAGATCTATGGATCCAAGAGACCGCCACCTGACCATGGTCACTTGTCTTGCTTTCTTTGATTTTTTGTTATATCTACTTATGTCATCTCTTGATCTATGGATCCAAGAGAGTGCCGCTTGCTAGCCTTGAGACATCGCCAACGATTACGGTCTCCGGGTCTCAACTTATTATTCCAAGACTCAAGAATCATGAAATGTCAAGCAAACTATGGATAACACAATCAACTAAAATATGAATGACAACATCAAGCATAATATTGTTTGTTGGTAATAGTTTGGATAGTCAAGTCGATTGAAGCATGTTTATCTTATTATTATTGTTTTATGTTTTTTTTTTGTTTCCCAGTCATAGCATCAGGTTACTTCCGCTACGACTGCGGGCGAGTATTAGACAATATTATTAGGGTTATTAGTATTAGCCCACGGGCCCAGTTAAGTTTTAGAGTTTGCATTATATTCTCTATATATTGTAACCAAAACTATCAATAATATTCAATTCAGTCTTTTACCATCTTACAAAACATACAAGCCTAAGTGGAGCTCTTGAGTTTTGGTCATTGGTCCGTATAACATTGTCTGTCGACTACTGGTCGTTGGTCTCACATTCTTTCATCAGATAAATGTCTTCTGACCACATCATCGACCAATTGCCCTCTCCAGTTCTCCTTAGCGGTAGTGTTGTCATTGTTAGTTTAATCAGCGTTCCAGGACTCCTAATAAAACAACCGTGAAATAAATCACATCCTCGTATAATATCGAACAACAATAACTTTTGTTTTGAAATGAGTTCGTCTACTTTTATCATTTATAATATCGACCCACAATAACTTTCAATAAAATTAATTGTGATATCTATAAAGTTTATGAATATTCAACAACCAAGTCAGGTTTAGGTAAAGCTAGTCACATAACGGTAAATCGGTAAAAAGTTTAAACCTGTCAACCAAGTCAGGTCCGTAAGCTATTATTTACTGTTTTAGGCAGAAAATTTAATATAAATAATCTAAGGATTTAAAGACCCAACTTATGGTGATACCTTCCCAAGGTGGATTTAATCCAAGTATTGTTAGTAGATCTTTTTAACCAGTTGTTTCTAAACTTTAGAGTATGGGTTAATGGTTTTTATAGTTGGTTATTTTCATTCGTATGTCTATTAAAAGGCTAGTATGTTTCTAGTAATGATAAGAAGAAACTTGAAAATTTTAGTCGACTACTACGTGGTATTATTATTCAGAACACCTCACACAATATGTAACCAAGTTTTCTAAATGTTCCATTAAAATC
Organism: Flaveria sonorensis; assembly: GCA_025506505.1. Taxonomy (NCBI): domain Eukaryota; kingdom Viridiplantae; phylum Streptophyta; class Magnoliopsida; order Asterales; family Asteraceae; genus Flaveria; species Flaveria sonorensis. Next base: position 60,641,624 of record CM046423.1, read on the forward strand.
ATCCAAAATGGGTCCAAATATACAGAAATCTCACTTTATAAATCGACAGCCCCTATACGCCTCGTATGACACCATACACGGCGTATAGGGTCAAAAACATTGAAAACGAGGAAAATTCAGGTGGGCTGTCAGAGAGCTATACGCCCTATATGACACATATAGTGCTATAGAATAAGTAACTCGTTGCAACTTAAACAAACAAATCTATTAATGCTCAGAACAAGTAACTCGTTGCAACTTAAATCCAGGGCACGTGCCATGCCAACCAACAACTATCATGGCCTTTATACATATCATAAAACCCAAATCGGAGCACATAAATAATCGACTTCAAACATAAGTCGATAATGGAACGAAGTAAACAGTGACATGTACATCTACAAGTCCTACAACCACACTTTCAATATGTGTCTTAGACGAAACACTCGTTCATCATCATCCACAGCAAACCACAGCTTCAACAACACTAACCCGCATCATAAAATTTTAACAATATCTTGGTGGGGTTTACACTCAACATCATCAAACCAAAAACTCACCCCAAACCAACAAAAGTCCAACGGATCCCGTCATTGACATAGCAAAACCAGACGATAGCCTTATGTCTCAGATGAGCATACACCCAACAACATCGACCCAACGATACATACGCCTAACATCATGGACCCGACACGTCTGAGAAATGTCCATTTTATAAAAAGAAAGACACCAATTCTTAACCAAAAAAAAATGAAATTCCAAGTCAATCATGATAAAATCAGACGAAATCCTTGAAAATCAAATCATAATTTGACTTTAAGAAGTCAAGCACACAATTTTAAAACGATACCTGTGCAGGTTAAAACAAAGAGAGAGACTTTGGTTTATTAATATCCATATGCAAAAAAACCCTTAAAGCCACCTTGGTTTTCCGATCTCACCCATTGGACGTACATCACAGCTAAAAACTCTTGTTTACCACACAAAAGACACAGTTAACTGAAGTCCAAAGTATGGAAAATGAACTACATGTAAACAAAGAATCAACATCATATATAAACAAGGGGCAAGCACATGCATGCAGCAACGGCCAGGAGAATCAGAGCGACGGTGATGTGCAATAACATATTGAAAAGTCCAATCAATCTACAATCTACAATCTACATAATTTAATTTGGCTCACCAGAACAAACAACACGTACATATGCCAACCACCTTACATTAAACCGCCGTGGGAAGAGGCTTCTCCCGGCAACACCCTTGTAACCCACCTTCGCCGGCTAGACCACCGTCGACAAACACCACCCATGCAGCAATGTCCGTGACAACCATCGCTGGCAAGGCCACTGGCGGCCCAACCGACAGTGTCTTTGTGTAAAACAACCCCAACCCGGTCCTTAAATAGATGCAAAGCCATGTAAAAAAACAAAAAAAAAAAAAAAAAGCTAGTGGCCAAACTCAAAAACTTAATAACATCACTATTCCTCAAGTTTGTTTTTTTAAGTATAGAGTAATTAGCAACTTAATCATTTTTCAACCTATTAACAAAGAAGAACACAGACATTAATTCATTCCAAAGAGCTTTTATACGCATACTTTTAAACCAACAATGCAAATACAACTTTACTAAACACATCTTCCTTGTAGCTTTTTTTGAATGGCGGCCAAAGGTATATATTAAAAATGAAACTCGAACAGATACAACATCTAGCAAGGAACTAGATACATCGTTCCACCCCAATTATATAGTAAAGCTAACAAATCAGAAGATTAAAATTACACCGATTGATCCACTCTAAGAATTAAAAATTACATAATGTAAAAACCAATTGCCATAAAACAGTTGTGATATAAGCGAAGGTGGGTGGGGAGTTAAGTGCAGGGGTAATTAGGTAGGGGTTAGAACGGTTTGCTCATCTTAATCAAAGGTTATGTGTTCGAGTTTTGATGGAGGCAACTTCTAAATTATCTAAGATGTTGCCCATTATATCCTAGGTAATCTAGGAGTTGCTGCTAAAAAAATATATAATGTTCCTTCGATTCGTTGGACTCGCTGCATATTGGACCCATCAGGGAGTTCATGTGTATTCTTCCACGTGACTCCACCGAAAACAAATTCTTACAAGAGAATATATTTATTCGGTAATAATTTAAAAGAATTACCATTACCATAGTCCATATACACAATATTCTAACACACAACATCATCGTCATCCTCGCCCCTAAACACCCCCCTCCTGCACCAAACCAACAATGTAAGATGTTGCCCATTATATCTTAGGTAATTTTGGAGTTGCTGTTAAAAAAATATATAAAATGTTCCTCTGATTCATTGGACTCGCTGCATATTGGACCCATCAGCGAGTTCATGTGTTTCTTTCCTGTAACTCCACTGAAAACAAATTCTTACAAGAGAATATATTAATTCGTTAATAATTTAACAGATTTACCATGTACACACACTATTCTAAGACTATAACGCACAACCGGACCGGACCGGTTAAAACCGACCCAAACCGAGGACCGAAATGTAAAAAAATTAAGGATCAAGAACCGGACCATATAAAGATGGGTCGGCCCGGTCCTATTTCGGTCTTAACGGGTCGGTTCTACAAATTGGGTTGGGCCATGCTGCTAAAAATATTAAACACTTGTCAATGAAAAATAATAACATCAAGATTGGTTCTCGATTGGTGCTCATAATCTACTTCAATGTAGAATATCAATATTCAATGCATATATCTCATGAGTCATGATTATATAGATTAATCTAGTACATAAAAAACCAAACAATAAAGTTTAATAACAAAAGCTGTATTGATAGGGATTTCTAGAAGATGTTTGACCTTGATTTTAGCAACAATGATGAGAAGATAACTAGATAACAACAATAAAAAGACGGTGAACAATAATTACTTTTTGAAAAAGTCAATTCACTTCATTCACTATTCCACTCCACAATCCACATACTTATGTATTAAGTATTTAAGGTTTTTCTTATATATAATTAATTGGTCTTTTCGGGTTATACGGGTTTTTATTAGGCCCGGACCGGCTCGGACCAAAGACTGAAATAGCTTAAAATTTAAAACTAAGAACAGGAACAAATGTATGTAGAATGAATTGGGTCGGTCCGGTCTTTGTTTTTTTGGTCTGGTTTTTCGATTTGACCCGTATTGCGCTCACCTCTGGAACCATCCAACAAAACTCACAAAACAACAACACCCCATTTATCCCCATCATCTTCAACCTCACATCAATGGAACTACACCCTCAACCCACACTCTAAAACCCTAACCCTGAACCAGAACCCTAATTAGAACACCAAACCCACCTACCCATCACCCTATTCACCTCCATCACACTCTCACTTCCCACCCCCTTCATCTCCCCAACAAAAACCCAAATTCAAACCCTCAAAATCCCCAATCAAATCACCTCCCTCTTTAACCTCAATCTCTCATCCACCACCACCACCAACCCCAACAAATCCAAATTCAAATTCAAATCCACCGTCTTCGCAAACCCTCTTCAAATGCTGTCGTTTCTGGCCCCTCGCCGCCCCTCCAACCCCTCCAACGCCGCCACCCTCCGTCGTGTGGTTCCGTAACGACCTCCGGTTGCACGACAATAAGGCTCTATCCTCCACCAACAGTGAGTCGATTTTGGTTTTACTAGTTTATTGTTTCGACCCGAGGGACTACGGGAAGTCACAGTTCAGGTTCGATAAAACCGGCGCGTATCGCGCATCGTTCTTGATCGAATCGGCGTCGAACTTGCAGAAGAATTTGCAACCTCGAGGGTCTGACTTGTTAGGATTCAAGCGGCGTAATGGAATCAACACACGAACACGCACAAACGATTATCACGCAAAAATCATAAAATAAACGACACAAGGATTTAACGTGGTTTGGTCGGTGTGACCTACGTCCGCGGGTTGCAACTAGGGTTTTCTTTATTTGCTCAATACAAAAGATTACAATACATGACATGGATATATATATAGACTAATTTGGGTTAACAACTTTATATACAAGAAAACTAAACATGGGCCCAAGCCCAAAGTCTTCACAAACCCAACAATCTCCCACTTGAAAGCTTTACGATAAATTCTAGCCCGCTATTTCGGTACAAAGCAACCTAGTCGTCTAGTAACTCAGTAATCTTTAAACAAGTCTTCCAAGCCTCCAGTTCCCAAAGAACAAGCTAAGACTCCATCACATATCCTAGTTGCAGCGACCCCTCATCATCAAGTACCAGAAGGGCCAGTTGAAGCTCCCCCGAGCTCCAACTCAGTCGTGACTAGTCCCGCTAACGACTCATCCTCCATCTTAACCGATTTGGACATTCCACCAGATTCAAAGATACACCAAGGATCACCATCACTCTCCAAATTCAGCAAACAATCATCTAGAGAGATTTTTCTAGTCGTAGTCTTTAAAACCCAACGGTTCTTTGTAACTGTACGCGGAACACGTCTCGTGCTCCCACTATCACCGAATCCCCTGATGTAGGGGTTTTCACAAGTTAATCAGAGTCATTTTATCCTTATAAAATGAAAATGCAGTGCAAATAGAAGAAAAACTTGTTACAGCTAATATATATAAACCAATTTATATATCTGTTAAAAAACCCGTAATGATCGTTATATGAAAAACCATGCTTACAAGCAACCATAGGGTGTTTAGAATTCTCTCTCACGAATGGGTCAGAGGAAGGTGATATTTGATTGGCAACTTCCAAAGCAGGAAACCTCAAGCTTGTCTACCCCAAGCTTCCAACGAAACACCAGGTTGCTAGGATTTTCTGCACTTGAATCGAGTTCTGTTTTTGGTTTCTTCGACCGATCGAGAGAAAAGCAACATGAACACCGATCGACACCTTTGTGTGTGTTGTAAGTTTTCAGAGAGAGTGGTTGAATGCAATCATATATTGCACGTCCTATGAAACTGAATTTCAGAGTGAGAGAAAAGTGGGTGGGACCCATCCCTTTAACCCATCCGTATTTCTCTAATATTCATCCGCATTAGTAAATGCGGATGAACAAACTCTAACCGCATTTGTAAATGCGGAAGAAGAAACTTCATCCGCATTTCCCAAATGTACATCCGCATTTGTAAATGCGGACGAACAGTTCATCAGCATTTCCTAAATGCATATCCGCATTAGTAAATGCGGACGATCAGTTTCATCAGCATTTCCTTAAATACTCATCTGTATTAGTAAATGCGGATGAAGAAATTCCTTCAGCATTTCCACAAATGCACATCCGCATTTGTAAATGCGGATGAGGAACATTCATCCGCATTTCCTTAAAACACATCCGCATTAGTAAATGCGGATGAAAAAATAGAAATGCCGACAAAAAACTTGTATTGTTTGCTCAACTATTTGAATAACAATATAAAGTACTCTCTCTCTCTAGAATAAATTATCCATATAATTTATTCATAACACTAGTGCATATATTTAGAAACCCAATTTCTAAATATTTCAAGTATCAATATATATTTACATGACCCTATCATAAAATAAATATTGTAGGTGTTTGCCTAGCTTGTTATTTGGTATGACCCGACTTGGATCATAACGTACTAGCCACATCAATTTAATATGTGTCTTGAGCAGACCGTTTCTAACAATTTCTGACTTGCACAAGATATATAGAGAATTGATGCAAGCAGTAAATACCGCCTAACAACGGTTTACTACCCCTAATACGCATGACGAAGTGCCATTCAATAACATCATCTTACTCAAGTCCCTTACTTGAAAATGATTTAGGTGAATAAATCATTTATCCTTTAGTTACAGATGTCATGTTAAATCCAAAGACACAGAATGATCATTCCCTGTTGATTTAACTTAATCAGGCCTTAGACATCATACTCTCGACGAATAAGAGGAACAAATCCCATCTTGACTACATACGTTTCTCACAATCACCTTGTAACACACCTGAAACTAGCCTTATGTACTGTCCATTATTTCAGAACAGCGAAGAACCAGATCAAAGTATAATATTTGGTGAATATCGAACCTAATATGTATCTCAGGTCGGAGGATACAATGATATTTGCCTTTACTCAAATTTATTTATGATCAATTACATAATTCCACGCAGTAAAATTTAAGAGCGGGTCAGTCCAATATTTGTACCCCACAAATATCTATGAACCTTGGTAGCAACCTCTTGCTCTATATTCATACCTTATGAATATCCACCAATCCAAGTTCATGATAGTCTTACCTTCATATTTGTTCCCACAAATATGACCGACTACGGACATTTAGAATAATAAACATATTCATGGATCTAAACACGCTAAAATTAGAACATAACTCATAGTATCATAATCATATATATATATGAGTCAAAATAACAATTGTTCCGATATTTAAATACTAAATAGATCAAATCCTATCACTAGAATATCAAAGTCCTAAGGCACAAGTATGACTCTCATGCTTTGGCCTTTCAAGGAGCTTCGTGAGTGGATCCGTAATATTTTGATCAGTGTGAACTTTACGAATACATATCTTTCCTTTTTCAACTTCATCCCTTATGTAGTTGAATCTCCGCTCAATGTGCCTTGTCTTTTGATGTGCACGGGGTTCTTTGATTTGAGCAATCGCACCCTCGTTATCACAAAAGATCTCTAGGGGATCTTGAATGGTAGAGACAACCCCTAGATCGGCAATGACCTTCTTTAACCATGCAGCTTCCTGTGCTGCCAATGAAGCGGCGATGTATTTTGATTCTGTAGTGGACAATGCTACCACATCCTGCTTTGAACTCTTCCAGGACACTGCCCCTCCACTCATAATGAGGACATTCCCCGATTGTGATCGAGAATCATCTCGATCAGTTTGGAAACTCGCATCCGTGTAACCCTTTACAATGAGTTCCTCTTCACCAGATCCATATATTAGAAACATATCGTTAGTCCTCCTAAGGTATTTCAATATACTCTTAACAGCCATCCAATGACTATTTCCTGGATTCTGTTGATATCTGCTTATCATGCTTAAAGCGCATGACACATCCGGTCTAGTGCATATTATTGCATACATGATGGATCCTATAGCAGATGCATATGGGATTTCCTTCATCATTTCTTGCTCATTCTTTGAGCTTGGACATTGAGATGCACTCAATATTGTCCCTCTTTGAATAGGTGCCAAACCTTTCTTAGAGTTCTCCATCTTGAACCTTTTCAAGATTTTATCAATATATACACTTTGGTTTAAACCTATCAACTGCCTTGATCTATCCCTATAGATCTTTATTTCTAAAATATAGGCGGCTTCACCAAGATCTTTGATAGAAAAACAACTTTCAAGCCAGGTTTTAACACCTTCCATGGTTGGAATGTCATTTTCAAACAGTAATATATCATCAACATACAATACTAAGAATGTGATGATGCTCCCACTAGCCTTCTTATACACACAAGCTTCATCAGCGTTCTTGATGAATCCAAATTTTTTGATCTCTTCATCAAAACGTTGATTCCAACTTCTCGTTGCTTGTTTCAATCCATAGATTGATTTTTTTAACTTGCATACTTTATTAGGATATTGTGGATCTACAAAACCTTCGGGCTGAACCATATAGACATTCTCTTCAAGATGTCCATTAAGGAAAGCAGTTTTGACATCCATTGGCCAAATCTCATAGTCATTATATGCAGCTATGGCAAATAATATCCTAACTGACTTTAGCATTGCCACAGGCGAGAAGGTTTCATCATAATCAACCCCTTGAGTCTGAGTGAAACCTTTTGCTACAAGTCTTGCTTTGTAAGTATCTAAGTTTTCATGCATATCGGTTTTCTTCTTGAAAACCCACTTACATCCAACCAGTTTGGAGTTAAGCAGTGGCACAACCAATTCTCACACTTGGTTGTCATACATGGATTGCATCTCTACGTTCATGGCTTCAAGCCACTTGTCACAATCCGAATTGGACATTGCATCATGGTACGTAGTTGGTTCATCCGAGTCAACTACATAGTATCCATTCATGAAAAATCCATATCTTTTAGATGGATAGCTAGTTCTACCAGATCTGCGAACGTTTTGTGTGTATTGATCAACCACTTGATCATTATCAACAACCTTTTGTTGATTGCTAGTATCAACCAAACGTGTATCGGCTTGTGGTTCTCGATCCTCATCAAGTTCCACTGTTCTATCGGTAGTTCCTTCCATAAGGAATTTAGTTTCCAAGAACTCAGTCTTTCGAGCAATAAAAACCTTTTGCTCTGTTGGATTGTAGAAGTAATATCACATCGAGTCTTTGGGATATCCTACAAAGATACACTTAGTGGATCGGCTTTCTAACTTATTTGGGGTGTTTCGCTTAACATAAGCTTTACAACCCCATACCTTTAAATATGATAATGATGGAACCCTTCCATGCCATATTTCAAAAGATGTCTTATCCACTTTCTTGGTTGGGGCCATATTCAGAATACGGGCCGCGGAGAGCAATGCGAAACCCCAAAATGACAGAGGTAGTGTGCTTCTAGCCATCATAGATCGAACCATATCCAATAGGGTTCGGTTTCTCCTCTCAGACACACCATTATGCTGTGGTGTTCCGGGTGGAGCAAGCTGTGAGACAATCCCACAACTCCTAAGATGATCTTGAAAAGCATCACTAAGGTATTCACCTCCTCTATCCGAACGAAGAACTTTGATGGTTTTGTTAAATTGATTTTCTACTTCATTCTTGAAGATTTTGAACGTTTCAAAAGCTTCATCTTTGTGTCTCAACAAGAACACATAACCATAACGACTATAATCGTCGATAAAGGTAATGAATATCTTTCACATTCCTTGTCATTGCTTTAAAAGGACCACATACATCCGAATGTATGATTCCTAATAAATCTTTTGCCCTTTGGTTAGTACCACTAAAGGGTCCCTTGGTCATCTTTCCTTGTAAACAAGATTCACACTTATCAAATGAACCCTCTTCATTTGCTTCCAAAAGACCATTCTTTTGAAGTGTTTGAATGCGATTCTTGTTTATGTGACCAAGATGAAAATGCCAAAGATATAATTCACTTAAACCCATTTTAAGTTTCTTGGTGTTTGATTGGTATAACGAGTTATTAAAGGATGAGTCATCATGAACCAATTCATAAATACCATTAAAAGGCATAGCCTTAAAGTAAAATATATCATCCATAAAAACACAAATACCATCGTTTACAAACTTTAATACATAACTATATTGTTTCAGAAGGGAAACAGAAATTATATTCCTAGTCAAACTAGAAGCATATAAAACATTCTTTAAAATGACCTCTAAAATACTTGGAAGCTTCAAGATATAGTCTCCTTGGGCTTCGACATCAACCTTTGCTCCGTTGCCCATGTAGAGACTAGTATCCCCCTTCTTAAAATGCTTATTTCTTTTGAACCCCTGCAACAAATTGCAAATATGAGTTCCACATCCGGTATCTAATACCCATGTGTTTGAATAAATAACATTAAGTTCAATATGAATCATGAAAGTTGTACCTGAGGTCTACCCAGCATCCTCTTGTTCCTCAACTCCTTGAGATAGATTGGACAATTCCTCTTCCAATGTCCTATCTCACCACACTCAAAGCATGGATCGTTCTCCGTAACCTTTGGCTTCTTAAGCCTCGGTTTTGGTGGTCCCGGTTTAGTCTTTCCCTTACCCTTTCCTTTGATGTATCCCTTGCCTTTGGCAACATTTGCCTTGGGTTCGGGGTGATGCCTTTTCTTGTTGCCACCCTCATTGATCGTGAGAACCGGTAAAACCCTTTTACCCATCCCTGCCTCGGCTATTTTGAGCATTGCATGAAGTTCCCCAATGCTCTTGTCCCATCCATTCATGTTATAATTCATGATAAGAGTCTCAAACTTCTTGGTTAGACCATTGAGGATCAAATCCGTGGCCAACTCTTTTGAGACGGAACAATTCAGCCTTTCAAGGCGATCAATGTGGCTTTTCATCTTTATCACATAAGACGACACAGATTGGGTTTCTTCCATTCGACATGCATGAAGCGCTCGAACTGTTTCGAAGCGCTCTACCCTCGCTTGTTGAAGGAACATTTCCTTTAGTTGGATAATCATGTCGTATGCCCCGTGATGTTCAATATCCTTTTGAAGCTCGGGAATCATGGTTCCCAACATGAGGCAAGAAACTTGCACAGAATCCTCAGTGTGCTTAACCCAATCCTCGTAGGCATCAACATCATCAGCGTTGGGTTCATCGGGAATAGGATCGTCCAACACATATGATTTCTTTTCTTGCTTGAGAACAATTCTCAAGTTTCGAAACCAATCCATGAAATTATTATGGTTTAGACGATCCTTTTCCAGGATAGTTCTCAGTGATAGGTTCTGGACAGTCGGGGAGGTAGCATTGTTATTATTTGCGGCCATTACTACAATACAAACAAAGTTCAATTTTAGTATTTACAAAAAGGCATTTTAATAATTAATACCCTTTCATGTCTTAAAGACAATTAATAATTAAAATCTAGAATCCAACGCTACATTCAAATAATGGTATAGGTGACCTTTATCCTATTATTTAAATTAACAAGGTAGTCAACTTTTAATAATTGCAACCCTTTGCAACTTCTAGTTTATGGGATCGGTTAAATATCTTTATGTTTAGTCGGCATGTTTAATCCCATCAACACCATTGTATGCCATGCTTCGGTGACCCTATTCACATGGTTTCCAACTCAAGTCGTCTTACTTACACACACGTGTGAGTTTACACATACAGGTGGTTAGGTGACCTTTATCCCACAAATATGTTAAACCCACCTCAAACACATAAGTTCCCTAAATGTGGTTAGGTGATCTTTATCCCACAAATAGTTCCCAAGTGATTCGAGTGTTGTATAAAAGGAGGAATTGTGTTTTCATTAATTCTAGTTATGAAAACATTCTGTACCATACATTTGTATGCATTCAAATGCGTGGTATATTACTGAAATCAATTTCCAAGGTTCTTTTAATAAAACCCAATTTTATTGCGAAAACATTAACCTTTAATAAAGCCATTTTATTACCCATGTTAATGTTTCCAAAAGAACCATTTGCAGCTTGTTGTGATTTGAAATTGTTTAACAATGCATATCCAAATATCATATGAACAATAAATTAAATCAACCATACAAGCAACATATACAACAACAAGTTCATAGCCATAGCCAACTAATTTAACATCACTTGTTGACCGAAACAAGTGAGTTATTAGGTCCTTCCTAAGAGTAACACTTGTATCGGTGAACTCCCACTTGATCCCGCATCCAAATGCTTCAAGTGTCCACTTTGTGTTATGATTCTCCCATTTGATTTGAGCTTCCAAATGGACTTAAAATTCTGCACCAAACCTCTTTGGGCCTTCAAAATATGTTTTCGGTTATTGGACTTAAATCCCATTAAGAGCTATAAAGCCCTTTGGGCACAAAATTGGCCCAAACCGAAAGCATCCTTGTTGCATCTTCTTTTACAAAATTATATATCCTATATACATTTTCTAGTAAAAGTGAAATGCAACTAATCTATTTATCTTACATACCAAATAAAAATAAATAAATTACATAGCCAATATGAAGAACAAATGCATTTAATTATTACAACCTTTTGAATAATTAAATACAAATCACAACACAACCAAACTCAAGGTCTCGGCTAGGTTATGAACATCAAGATACATATCCAGATATGTAAGCAAAAATCCGAGTGTTTTCCCCTTGAATCACTGATTTTCGGTTAATGTAAAAAACAAAACGAATATCATGATTCTTGTCCAAACAACTAAATCATCCAAATGATTGAATTTTTCAAGATTACAATATGCATGTAAAGTAGAATCTTGAAAAACCAGGGAAAACATAGACTTGAATTTTTGGTCTGTTGGTGAATTAACAGCAAGAAACCGAGAATTCAGTCCAGATGAAGCATGTATCCATATAACCGGCTCTGATACCATTGTAGGGGTTTTAACAAGTTTATCAGAGTCATTTTATCCTTATAAAATGAATACGCAGCGAAAACAGAAGAAAAACTTGTTACAGTTAATATATATAAACCAATTTAAATATCTGTTAAAAAACCCATAATGGATCGTTATATGAAAAACCATGCTTACAAGCAACCATAGGGTGTTTAGAATTCTACCTCTCGAATGGGTCAGAGAAAGCTGATCTTTGATCGGCAGCTTCCAAAGCAGGAAACTCAAGCTTGTCTACCCCAAGCTTCCAACGAAACACCAGGTTGCTAGGATTTTCTGCACTTGAATCGAGTTATGTTCTTGGTTTCTTCGACCGATCGAGAGAAAAGCAACATGAACACCGATCTGCACATTTGTGTGTGTTGTAAGTTTTCAAAGAGAGTGGTTGAATGCAATCATATATTGCACGTCCTATGAAACTGAATTTCAGAGTGAGAGAAAAGTGGGCGGGACCCATCCCTTTAACCCATCCGCATTTCTCTAATATTCATCCGCATTAGTAAATGCGGATGAACAAACTCTAACCGCATTTGTAAATGCGGAAGAAGAAACTTCATCCGCATTTCCCAAATGTACATCCGCATTTGTAAATGCGGACGAACAGTTCATCAGCATTTCCTAAATGCATATCCGCATTAGTAAATGCGAACGATCAGTTTCATCAGCATTTCCTTAAATGTTTATCCGCATTAGTAAATGCGGATGAAGAAATTCCTTCAGCATTTTCACAAATGCACATCCGCATTTGTAAATGCGGATGAGGAACATTCATCCGCATTTCCTTAAAACACATCCGCATTAGTAAATGCGGATGAAAAAATAGAAATGCGGACAAAAAACTTGTATTGTTTGCTCAACTATTTGAATAACAATACAAAGTACTCTCTCTCTCTCTCTAGAACAAATTATCCATATAATTTATTCATAACACTAGTGCAAATATTTAGAAACCCAATTTCTAAATATTTCAAGTGTCAATATTTATTTACATGATCATATCATAAAATAAATATTGTAGGTGTTTGTTTAGCTTGTTATTGGGTATGACCCGACTTGGATCATAACGTACTAGCCACATTAATTTAATATGTGTCTTGGGCAGACCGTTCCTAACACTTGAATGGTTTAGACTTTCAAACTCGTTCACCTAACATCCCTGCTCCAGACTTCACGTTTGCAAAATGAACTCTCTTAGCACTATATTTAGCGAACTAGATTTTGTCGTGCTTAACCGGGATGGTCATACATCCCTCAGCAGGTACCTCAACCATATATAATGACCCACGCTTTATAACACAAGCAATAACCAGATTACCATTGATCACCCTCCATTTACCACCATCAAACCTCACTTCTAGTCCTTGTTCATCCAGCTGACCAACTGAAATCAGTTTCTTCTTCAGACCCGGAATCACCCTGATATTCTTTAGGTTCCATATAGTACCCAATGAAGTAACCAGTGCAATATCACTCAAGCTCATTACCTCAAGTATCTCGTCATTGGCTAATCGTACCTTTCCAAAAGCACTATGTTTTAGATTCACCATCGTTTCCCTGTTGTCCACGGCGTGAAACGAAGCCCCTGAATCCATGACCTAAGAGTCCATATTGTTTTCCACACTGAGTATCAATGCATCATCATTAGAAACATCCCCAGCAGTAGTGTTCAATTCCTTCTTATTCGAACACTGACTCTTAACGTGTCCCACCTAATTGCAGCTCTAGCACTTCACATTCTTCCTACGTTTAGATGAACTCCTTCCTCGACTCCTTCTGTTCCTGTTATTATCCCGACCCCTGCCAACATTTAACAGTTCACTATTTGATGATTCACCCGAGTTCCTTCTTCTGACGTCTTCACCCATAATTAGATCTCGAATACCATTATAAGTGAAACCCTTAGTACCCACAGAACTTAAAATTGCAGTCATAGTTCCAGACCAACTTTCAGGCAGAGACGACAACAACAGTAGAGCCTGAACTTCATCATGAAACTTAATTCCAACAGATGCAAGTCTTGTTAAGATTGAATTTAGATTGTTGATGTGAGCAGTCACTGAGCTTCCTTCTTTCATCCTTGTGTTCACCAGCTCCCGAATCAAGAACACCTTATTCGCTGCCGATGGTTTCTCATACATATTCGACAAAGCAAACATCATACCACGAGCCGTGGTTTCCTTAATGATGTTAAAAGCAACGTTTTTTTGTCAAAGCCAATGTAATAACCACACGAGCCTCTTTGTCCTTTGATTCCTAATCAGCTTGTTCTATTTTCGCAGGTTTTTCTCCTAGTACCATATCCAAGTCCTTTTGACATAACAATGCTTCTACTTGCATTTTCCACCAAGTAAAATCAGAACCGTTAAATTTCTCGATCACAACTTTCCTGTCTTCAGCCATTTCAAACAACAAACAAGAAGCAAATCGAAACAGTAAACAAATACAGTAATGGCACGGGCCTGAACTTGACGACTATTCTACTGAACACTGTCAATTGACCTCCTACAAAAAAACTTGTAAACAAATCTAAACCCGAACGTACTTTTATTTCACAAAACACGGTTCCCCAAACAGTTGATAATAATCCGTCAAAAAAATAGAAACTTGAAAACACAAAACCCTAACATTTACTCGACGAATCAAAGAGTTTTTCACTAAACCCTAATCGACGGCTCAAAGGGTTTTAACTCCAAAACAAAAAAAAAACACCTACTAGTTCTTTTTTCTTTTTGTGTGTGCGTTCTTCACCAACAACAATAGAAAAACGTAAACAAATTAATTGTTTTTCTTCGCGGACCCCAAAGACGAAAAGTTTGTTGCCTTCCCTTTTATTATTCTTGTGAGTCTTCTTTTAATCTTGTTCAACACAAAAGAAAAAAAACGGCGATGAGCGGTGCGACGATTCCAAGGGCTCCAATACGAACCCTAATCGTAAACCTTCTGCGATGCGTCTCAGTGCCACTTTATGTTCAACGAGCCAAATCTTTGATACCATTTGTTAGAAATCAAGCGGTGCAGCGGAACCAACACACGAACACACATAAACGATTATCACGTAGAAAACAAAAAAAAAAACGACACAAGGATTAACGTGGTTCGGTCGATGTGACCTACATCCACGAGCTGCAACTAGGGTTTTATCTATTTGCTCAGTACAAAAGATTACAATACATGACATGGATATATATAGAGACTAATTAGGGTTAACAACTTAATAAACAAGAAAACTAAACATGAGCCCAAGCCCAAAGCCTTCACAAACCCAACAAAGTTGTGGTTAGGATTGGGAAACCTGAGGTTGTGTTGGGTGAGTTGGTGAAGGCTGTGGGTGCGAGGCGGTGTATGTGCATAGGGAAATGGCTCTTGATGATGTTAAGGATGAAGTGAAGGTTGAAAGTGCTTTGAGAGATGAGGCGTTGAGGTGAAGTATTATTGGGGGAGTACATTGTATCATGTTGATGATTTGCCGTTTGAATCAAGCGAAATGCCCATGAATTATGGTGGGTTTAGGGAGAAGGTGAAGGGGGTGGAGGTTAGGAAGACGATTGAGGCGGTTGATCAGTTGAGAGGGTTGCCCGCTGGCGGTGATGTGGAGGCGGGGGAGATTCCGTCTTTGGTTGATTTGGGGCTTAATTCTACTGCTAGTATGAATCAGGTGAAGTATGAATCTTTAGTCGTGTGTCTACTTTGGTTTCTCGTTGTGTACGCGAATAGTGCATACCTGAATGTATATGGTGTCATGTTAAAGTGTGGGAGAAGTAGATACATTACTAAGTGACTAAATTAGTTATTTGTTGAGTAACACATCTGAAAATTTAGTAGTTTTGTGATTTTCCCATGAATATAACATACTTGCTGAAAATTTAGTAATTTTGATCATGTAGTCATGAACTCATGAGATACACAAACTTTTATTCACGTGTCTACTTTTGTTCGTCTAAACCCTAAGCACTATTATTATATCTCTAAGTAATAGTACATATGTGAATGTATACATGAGATGGCGTATGCATAACTTTAGTTTAAGTCATTAATGAGGGGGAAAATGTCCTATATGCAACTACACAAGTATAAGTGGTAAAGTGGATATTGGACCAAGTGGCTAAATAAGTGATTTTTATCTGACATGCCCACATAAGTATTCTAACCAAACATTCAGTAGTTGTTGAATTTCGATTGTAAAAATGAAATTTGCTGTGATTATTGTTGTTTTAGGCAAAAGCAAGTGGTAACGCTTGCCTTGTTGGAGGTGAGACGGAAGCATTGGAAAGACTTCAAAAGTTTGCTTCTGAATGCAAATCCGAACCTGCAAAAGATGGAAGTAATGGTAGCAGCATATATGGTGCTAATTTTTCATGCAAAATCTCACCGGGGCTTGCAATGGATGCCTTTCTCCTCGGTCCATGTTTGATGAGTTGAAGAAATCTGCGTCTAGGTACTTTGTTCAAACATATATTGTTTAAGGGCTCTTTGGGATTGCATTTTGAAAGTGATTATATCTACTCTGTGAAAACACAATAATCATTTTCCAAATGCAAAAGCGAACACCCGACTTAAGAAAATGTTGTATTTTATGGAATTCTTTATTGACAAAAAGAGTAAAATGTAGAACGATTTCGGCTGCCTCAAACAAAAAAGATGGTGGTGATACTGGGATGAACTGGTTGATGTATGAGCTCCTATGGAGGGATTTCTTCAGGTAAGTGAACATACTAATTTTGGTTTTAAGCTGTTTATGAGTATTAGTTATGTAATATGATTTTTGGTTTTATGCTGTTTCTTTTTGTTATAAAAATTGCAGATTCATTAGCAAGAAATACAGTTCTGCGAAACAAAATAACCCTGCTCCAGTTACAGCTTGTGCAGGTGCAGTCTAATGAGGTGTTCGTGTTTTAAGAACACAAAAATATTTTTATCCAAAAAATGTTTTTTTTTGTTTACTTAGAATGTAATGTCACCCCTCTATCCATTTGAGATGGTTTTTGATCTTATAAAAAGAATATAGTATGTGTAGCTACTTCATTTAACATTTATTTGGATAAAGCCTGAACTTCAAACTACAAAATGATCAATTCAATCATGTCTTGTGTTCATTATGTTTGGATGTCTATGTATCTTGGTGTCTTGGTGTTTTGTTGATGTGTTTCCATGATCAATTTCCGATTCTTCCACTTGTAAAATCCTCATCCTCATACTCTAATGAAAAAGTAAGACGACACGTGACATCATCACAATCATCCTCACTAAAATTTTCCCGACTTTCTCTCCTATTAAATAATTACTTTAATTGTTAGTAATATTATTTAACACTTTTTTAGATTTAATAAATTAAGAAAGAAATCTATTTATTTAAGTTATTTTCTAAATAAATAATTTTTTATAAAATAATAAATTCTTCTAAAGCATAAAACTTTTTTAAAAATACGAAATATTCTAAAATTGGTACTTTTAGAAAGTCAATATTTTCAAAACAAAAAATAATCAAATTTGAGAGTTATAATAAGAAAATTTTTAAAAATGACACTTTTATACAGTTTGTTTTAAAACAAAATGTTTATTTTTTTTTGAAAAAAAAATTTTAAAACAAAATTTTAAAAAGTTGATGCCACTGTTTTATTATTTAAAGTCCTTTCTCATACTTAATTTCAGTCATATCATATATTAGAATATCATTTTATAATTAATAATTTTTATTATATTAATATTTTATTTATTCAACACATGTAATACACGGGTTTACTAAAGTTAGTCCAACATAATCAGTAGAGGGTGTTTGGCTCACAAATTTCTTTTCAAGAAATTGGTGAATTGAAATCTGTCAAAAAAAAAAAAAAGAATATTTTGATACATTTGGTTGTTGAAATAATAATGTTTGGTTTGTAAATTAATTAAAAGTGGGATGTGGTGGTGATGGTGTCGAGGAGTGGGAGATTTCAATATATTTGATTGAGTTCCTCTGCAATTTGATAGAAACATTGTTGTTTTTCTTGAATGAATTCGAGAGAATTCATTTCAATTCAAACTCTCTTTGTTCTCCAACCCAACAATTTATTACTTGTATTCGAAACTCAATTCCAACGAATTACCCGGACCAAATAGGTTAAGAAAAGAATTCAAATTTCAATTCTATTAAGTTCTAACAAACCAAATGAACCATTTGACTCAATCACCCTCTTATGGGACAAATATAAAATTTTAAATAATGGGAAGTATACATATAAACCAATGTTGGAGAAGATGTTACAGTTTAGCTTCTAGCATATTCTTATGGTACAAAAATAATAACTATGCATCCTCTTATAGTACAAAAATAATAACTATGGCAACAAATAGCTGGGGAAAGAAAACATACCAACAACAATGATAATGGAACCGATTGAAAGATTTGTTCAAATGATGTCAGAAACTTTTAGGGAGGATAAAGCAACAAATATGAACCAGAGCATCATGAAATATGCACAGGTGATCCAAGCCCAGACCCTAGGACCACCAAGCTCACCACCAAACACAAGCCTTCTAAGTACTAGAATTGAAATACAGCCAACAGAAGTTGAGAAGAAAACCAGCAATGAGAAGCTTAATCCCTCTGCATTCTCAATCCGTAACGGTTCTCCATATGCTATCAAGTTATAAGCTGTGTCAATCAGCCATGGAACTCCGATTCCCACATAAATGTTCACAGAATTACTGCACAAAGTAAAAAAAATGCAATGATTATTTGAAATTTTCCTTTTGTTTTATCTAACAATATATTGAGGGGGGGTTTGGTTCTGATTATTTACGAATTTACATGTAAACTGGCCCCTACATAATCAAATGATCTCATGATCGTGATCACTTTTGTTGCATTCCCTCCTAAATTGATATTCAACAGCTGATTATTTTACCTCTAAAAAATCTAATAAGAGAATAGTATCACTATATCCAAAAACTAGAACTAGATTATCTGAGTTGAAAACCAAATAACCAGGTAATCACTTTCAAAACACAATGACAAACACCCTCTAAACATGAAATAAACTCAGAATCTCAGATATGTTAATACTTAATACCATCTTCTTATACTCCGGCTTCTTTCAGGGTTTTATAGTATTTATGTTTAAGACAATTTACAGCAGAACTGGACAAGACTCAATTAGTTATTAACCTGCAGGTGATGTTTGCAATGGCGGAATCCGCACTTGTTTGTCTTTCAGCAGCAATCTTACTTGCCACTAAATCTGGCCATGAGGTTCCACTTGCCAAAGCAGTAAATGCTATGACATAACCATTGATTCCTACAAAATGCAATGAATAATAAATTTGACTTCACAATAAGCTAACAAAAAATGAAAGATTAATCTAGATCACTTAGTAATACAAACCTGTAACACAGCTGATTAGGTCAGAGAGCTTTGTAACAATGTAAGCAATTCCACTTATGAAAATCAAAGAGCAAATAAAAGCAATCCACCCATGAGCAATCTCACATGGTGGCACAAATGCAAATAGCAGTCTCCATGGAACAACGAGAATGTGCCATAGAACCCTTCCCAACTGCAGCCCGCTGTTTTTTGATTCTCTTAATTTTAATTTTTCCAACTGTTAAAGAAAAAAAAAAAGCATTAAGTGTAGAATTTTTTATTGTTATTTTACATTAACAGGTTGACACTTTAATAAAATGCACTTAAGTAACTCATATATGTGGTACCTTGACAGCATTAACAAATTGCTGCTTCCAAAGAAAGACAATACTAGATTCTGTATAAATGTCTGCTTCATCAATATGCTTATCAGATGACTCTGGATCAATTAAAGGCAGATGATGATATGTAGAATCTGCAAAATTACATATTGTAATAGTTACATTTCAGTTTGTAAAATATTGAATAAACCAAAGAACCAAGAAATCAGAAGTTAATTAGGAAGAAAATGGCTCAAAAGCTCAAGAAATACCAAAAAGTACCTGACTCATGTTCTTCATGGATGGAAAATATATCAGCAATTTCTTTATCGTCGTCATTATCAAATTGGAAAGATAGGTTACTATTTCTACTTTTACATGGAGAGGTCTCTGCGGGCACCCATTCTTCTGGTCTTTCCGATCGCTCACTGAAAAAAAAATCAGATACAAGGGAAATATAATATTAATGCTAGTGGCTTTTTCACTTTTTGTGCCATAAATATTTAATAACAAACTTCCTTAGAAAGATAGAAACTTAGAAAGATAGAAAACAGTATCATACAGAGGAATAGATATAAATGGCCACCGCTTGTCTTGTGCATAAGCATGTAGAAGCAACAACGCATATTGAAGCACTGTAAGCAAGGCCTCCCAAAAAGTGATAACCTTTGGACTCCACACCTGCATATGGGACATTGTAGCAAACTTTACACCAAATTGAACCCGAAAAGAGACGCATATGTAACAAACAAAATCTTAATTCACCTCTAATATTATGTACAGCCAAATATACGCCCAAAAGGACCAAAACAGCTCCACTATCCAAACTCCCAAATCCGAAATCTTCTTCAATTCTCCAGCTTTTGGAACCACAACACAAACGGCATGGATCGGAAACAGATCAAATGCAGCAGAACCAACAAGTGTCCCAGGGCCTAAACCTATCAATTCAAAGAGATTTCACAAACTAAAATATGTTTCAATGTTTCAATATGCAAATGATTATGTAACATAAACTGAAATCAACTACTAACCTCCAGCATAGAGTTCACCAATATTCCGAATCGCGTCAATAGTAGCCAAAGAGATCTGCGGAAAGCTAGTTCCAAAAGCCAGCAGAGATATATCCGCAATCGTAAAGTTCCACACCTTCTCATGTCTAACAATTTTCGTATTACTAACAGGATCTACCTCCACCACCGTTCGAGTCTGCTGAACAACGTGCTCCATCGATCGGAAAAACCTCGCAGTTATCGCCGATAATCCAATGAAACAATAAGCAAGCGCCACAAAATACAAAAACGTACGAAATCCATCTCCAAGTGAAGCTTCACCACGAAGAAGAAAATAGCTCTCACATGAACTCTCCGCCATGACGCCGGTAAATAATACTATCTCCGACAGCTACCGTATTGTCACTACGCTCAGAAACAATTTCCGTAGAATAATATTATTTCCGTAAGATCTGTTGAAGATCATAATTCATAAACCATACATGAAGATGAACAATTGTTCGTATTTCACCATTTAATCAATCATCAATTATCAATCATCAATCATCAATGTGAAACCCTACAGATCTCAGGTGGCTGATGAGAGTTGCGAAACAAGCGGCAAGGGCATCGGAATGTCGTCGGAGGAAGGTGTCGCCGGTGACCGGAGATCAGTACGGATCATGTGATGTGTATACGAACACGTAGTCATCGTCGTTAAGTCATCGTGTTGAGTTTGTTAATTGAAGTGAAGATTAATTTGTTTGCAGCGTTATAGAGCACGTTTTTGTGTAAGTCGGCCACACATTTGGCTGATTAGACACTTGATAATTGTATTGTATAAACTGATAATAGAGCAATTTGGCTTGCAACTTGCAAGTGTGTATTGGTTTTATTATCATTTTTTTTATATAATAACATTTAGGGGTCGGTTATCATACAAAATGTAATTTTCTTGTGAATCATACGAAGTTGTCATATCGTGACATATGCTTTTTGGTGTAGGGGTAGTTACGTTGGCGTTATAATTACGTATAAATTATTAAAAATTACGTAAGTTATATTCATAATTACGCAAGTTATATCTATTATTACGCAAATTATATTTATTATTACGTCAAGAAAAACTACTCACGTTATATAAAATAATTATGCAAGATATATGATAATTACGTAAGTTATATTCATAATTACATAGATAATAATCACGCAAGTTATACGCACAACACATAAACGTTTTTAAAAAAATTATTGATTTTTTTTAAAAGTATAACAACACTATACTCATATTAAAGAGGATAAAATGCTCAAATCTATGGTCTATTTTTTTAAATAATATCATATAAAAAAGTTATATGCATTTACAAAAACGAGGAGAATTTGAAAAAAGTTAACAATTATAAGTTATTTCCAAATCTACCATTCCAGACACATTTCTTGCGTAAATATTTCATCTTTAGTTTGAATCGTTCATTGCTTAGATCAATAGTTGTTATCACTTCATACACTCAACACGAATTGTTTACTTTGTAGAGTAAACTTTCTCATAACATCTAATAAGAGAAATTTCTTAAAATCATTTTTACTTTTAAAAAATAAGAAAATTTTAAAAAATTCACTATATGTTCGAGGCTGTTTGATAGCTTTTTAATTATCAATAAAAGAATATCTTGGTTCATAATCTCTTAATTGTTAAGAGGTAAGCTTAAGTCTAAATGGTTAAAAGTTAATATTTTAATAGTTAACTCTTAAATTTGATGTTATCTCTTAATTATTAAAATGTTATCACTTAACCATTCAAACTTAAAATTATCTTTTAACCATTAAAAGACTGTAAACAATAAGATGTAGCGTCTTGATGGGCATTAAAAGGCTATCAAACAGCCCTTTACTTTTTATAATTTTTTTATCATTAAATTATAAGATTTATATATATATATAGGTTGAATAGTGTGCTTTTATATTTACCAACTCATTATTAATCTCTTATAACTTTTATATGAGTAGAGATAAAGATAAAAAAAAATAATAAGATGTGATATGTTATAAAAAGATTAGCAAAATTTAAAGATAAAAATGATTTTTAGTCATATTATAAGGATAAAAATGAAAACTCTACCATAAATACTCTTATACATCACAATTATTTTATATCATATGTAATTTACGTTAATCATTTATAGGTATTTTTGGTATGAGTTAGACTTGAATCATCTAAATTAACAAAAACATTTAATCATCTAAGATGAAAACACTATCATAAATACTCTTATACATCACAATTATTTTATATCATATGTAATTTACGTTAATCATTTATAGGTATTTTTGGTATGGTATTTCTGGGTGAGTTAGACTTGAATCATCTAAATTAACAAAAACATTTAACATTCATTAAAAAATCACTTAAGTATTCGAATGGTTCCAAATGTTATTTAAGAAAAAGGTAAGGGCAGTGAAATCATCAATTATCCTACGAATACATTTTTGTAAGAGTGTCATATCCACTTATAACAAAAGTACGAAAAGGTTATATATTGAATAGGATAAGTTAAACATACCCCTATATTCTAAACATACCTTGGTAAATTTATGAAGTAGCTAATTTAGTCGGTCATTCATTCATTACTTGAAAAACAAAATTGCTAACAGGAAAGATGATGATTTTTATTGTCGGCTGAAAGAATATCATATTGTGGGCCCAACTCACGTTACTCCCGTTTAAACGATCCAATCATCGATATTATTTTATCAACTTTTTACAAGTTTACTCATTTTTTTCCAACTAAAACTAGAAATCCATCGTTTTCAATAAACACATTATTTTAGTATCATATTCAGCGTAAAATAAAATACTATTGTCAATGCAACTCGTGTTACTCGTTTGAACAATCCAATCAATATTTTTTAATTATTCTTGACAGTAGTAGATCTAGAAGGAAAGTTCATGGGTAACATAAAATTTTTTTGCCGTACATTTATATTAATAAAGGGTTCCGTAGAAAGATCATTCAAATCAAATCCATTTGGGATCGAATGAATTAATCCCAAAAAATTGAACTCGAAAAAATTATTGACCCAATATCATCATCATTATTATATCCAATATCCTACCCTTAAAATTTTCTTTTAAAAAATTGTCAATACGAACTTGTTTTTTCATCTTTCAAATCTCTAATTTTATAACAAATAAAACAATAAGATTACAAATTGCACTTATAAGTAACACAATTCAAATACATAATTTCAATATAAAGTCTCTACTTCATCTTTCAAATCACTACTTCATATACTTAATTGCATAAACCCTAAATAATAGAAACTGAACCAAAGAATCATTAATTTTTATAACAAATAACACTTAAATATTAGAAATTGAATAACATAAACCCTAAATCCCTAATTTCATAGTCTAATAGAGAAAAAAAACTAGAAGTGTTACCTTGAAGTGGGCGGTGAATTGGTGAAAGATCACATGTGGGCGGTGAATTGAAACCGAAGGAATTAAACTCAAAGGAGTTGTTGATCCAATATTATCATCATTATTAGAAGCAATTTCCTCCTCTTGAAATTTTCTTTTAAAAAAGTTACCAATAAGAACTTATTTTTTTATCTTTCAAATCCCTAATTTTATAAGAAATCACACAATAAGATTACAAATTGCAATTACAAATAACTCAATTCAAATTCATAAAATTTTAATATCAAATCCCTAATTTCAATTTCAAATTTTTAATTCATATTTCAAATCCCTAATTCATATATCACAATTCAAATCCCTAATTTCAATACAAATCCCTAATCGACAATAAAACCTAAAAAAATTAAATCAAATAACCATTAATCAATCTCCTACTCTTGAAATCTTACAAATAACACTAAAACCTTGCTAAAAAAACCTAGAAAGTAAAAAAGAATACCTTCAAGGCTCAAGCAATGAGTAATCAAGGCATCAAACAGCAGGCCAACAGCGACCGTCGACCAGCACCGAGCAGCAGCGACCGCCGACGAGCAGCAGCGACTAGAAAGGGCGAACTCGCGAAGGGCAGCAGGCCAGTAGCAACAGTCGGGGGGTTTGGGGGGGGGGGGGGGTTCTTCTTTTAAACTTAATTGAGTTTTTAATATATTGGGCTTTTAAAAACTAATTTGGCTGGAAAAAATTTGGGCTTAATTAACACTTGGGCTTTTGATTGCGTATTTTGAGTAATTGGGTTAATTTGTTATAACGTTTTTTTAAAAGGTAGTATTTTTTTATTAGACTAATTTTATAAAATTTAAATTTTTTTATAAAGTTTTGAGTTGTAAAAAAAGTTTAGGGGTAACGTAATATTTTCTCAGAAGAAACGTAAAATTGTAAAAAAAATTTTAAAATAAAAACGTAAATTTTTTTTTCTTTTTAACATTACGCCTAAAAAGTTGAGGGGTATCGGTGGCTACCCCTCACCCCTTAGTAGGTCCGCCCCTCCTTAATATTTAACCGTTTTTTAAAGCTTTCAACTTATAAATACAAATCACGTCATTTTCTTATCATTTATCTTCTAAATTTTAATAAATCCATACCGCGAGTAAATTTTGTGAACTAATGCCCCAAATTTAAGTTCCGGAAAGAATACAGAGATAAACATAAAAACATATTCTTTTAGGTAACTTTCAATGGTTTATGACAACATTTAGATATTATTGGTAAAACAACATGTGGTGGGGCTAAACATGAATCCCTCATTTCAAATGGTTTAGTTAATAACCTAATAAAAAAATAAATTAGATTTTAATAATCCTAACCTTTACTCATTAACGGATAATAATCCATACTGTTTATTTGGTATGTGGCAATGCTAACTTTCATTTTTATTAACGGTGACAATCTCAATAGAATAATTATCATAGATTCACATTTGGTTTGCATTATCTTCCGCTCGATTCACTTGTATGTTACTTCATTCCGTTCATAATCGTTACTGTGAGTGAAGAGAAGTGCAAATTAAGCGTAAATCTTTGATAATTATGTTACCGAGACCGTTATCAGTAACAAAAGTGAAAGTTATGAGTGTTACCGGCCAAACCAATAGTACGGTTTAATCTTCATTTTCAGCAATGTTGAAGTGTCGTAGTTCATACACGTTGAGGGCTTTGTTAGAAGCGATCACACGAAGACAGTCTCGCACATTGTGCTTATTTAAGAGCTTCTTTGTCAAGTATTTAAGATATCTGAAAACATATGAAATTGTTAAAAAAACATTGCATTTGAAAGTATTAAGAATTAAATAAAATCATAAATAAATAAAAGGTAACTTAATCAACAAACTAATTTTGAATATGAATTTGTAACACTAATATTTTGAATTTTTAAAACAAAACACCTCAGGCCGACACAACCGAAGTTAGCTTTCATACTTGCAGAACATAGCATTTTCTTCTCAATAAATACAAGTATTACGTGGGAATTATGTACATGAGAATAAGATTATAAAACTGTAGAATGAATCAGGAGAATCAATACCCAACACAATTAAATGACATATGTGCATATAAGTAGATTTTTGAAGCTGTGTGTCTTTGGATCTACACAAATAAAGTTAAGGGACAGTTTGGGTCTAGTCTAGGCGCTTAAGCAAGACAAGCTTCTTGATCAAGCACAGGATCAGACGAGCACATTATTCCAGGCGCATACAATTGAGCATAGAGTTTGAAATCTAGGCGTTCAAGCAAGACAAGCTTCTTGATCAAGCGTAGGGTAGGCGAACGCCTTGGTCCACGTACAGGTGAGGATCAAACACCAAAACCAGCCTGAACTACAAACTGAAAAGTATTTGATTATTATTTCCACTCGCACATATACATTATTGTATTATGCTTTTTTTTCTAGGTTGTACGCTTATGCAACTCTAAACTGGGTATGGAAAACGCAAGGAGCGAAAGGTTTTTAGGGTCTGTTTAATTCGTGGAATTCTCTGAAATGGGAATTATTACTAGAATGTTTTTCGCTGAAAATCACATGTGATTGATATATACGAAATTGAAATTTGAATGCTTTTCTTCATTCAATGGAAAATTACTTTCCTTCACTTGGTGGATGGAAACTGTAAGTTTCATTGGAATTCATCAATGCTTACTAAAATGCTTACTAAAATGACCTCACAGACAAACTACCTTTTTCCCTAGTGTTTTCTAGATTTATCATCTTCATCATCCTTTCTACAATTCAAGACAAAAAATGTTTTAGATTCACCAAAACAATAGTTTGCAAATTATCCCATCTTCATCGTCTCTTTGGAGTAGAAACCAAACCGATTAAGAATCATCAAAAATTAGTTCCAAAAACTGCTCCAAAAATTGTTTTGAACAACCACAAAAGAAATCGAAAGAAATGAACCTTCAAACGTCCCTGGTTTGAACCTTGTATAAAATCACCGAGATTTAAATTTGAACCGTTATTCACTCAAGAGCTAGCATTGGCCCATTGTAGGTGACTAGGTTCTATAAAAATGTATAATTAAAGTATTTATTTGAGGATGACCTTTGAAGCAACTGTTAATATTATTGTTTTATGAGTTTTAGGTCATGAGTATAAGTTGTGAAAATTAACATCCTTCACAATACGTAAAGTAAGGCTGCATATATCACATCACGAAGCGATTAGACCTCTCTCGGGACCCTATGTAAAGCAATAAATAAGTCAAACGGGGCACACATTCTTTTTCTAGCCTTTATTTGCATCAACTCATAAGCAATGTCATGGTTTGAGCTGGAGTGGCGACAAAGTCATTGCTTTGATCATTGAAAATTGTCGAAAAGAAATTTACAGTCTATATATAACACTCATATATAATTACTAGCTTTTATCAATAGATATCAAAGTTTACGTGTGGCGAACTAGTATCTTCAAAAGCTTTTTCTTTTAATATATTTCATAAACCGTCCATTTTTTGAAAATATATATATGATATTTTACATGTTCATGTGTTCAATCCACCTTTACTAAGAGTTAATCCATCTTAGCCCTATAGTTTAATCATATTTCTTGAAAATACATGCATAACATATATTAGCTTTCACTAACGTAATGCATATCATATGACCCATAATGACATGTCATTAGTATTTAAATCATAATAAAAATATGGTTCATAGTCACACTACTTTCACGTGACTTGAAATCATACTAAATTCATATGATTATATTCCCCCTAAACCATAAGGGCAGCCCGGGGGGGGGGGGGGGGGTATGTTGGAACCTTACGCCGGGAGGCGGCGTCGCGTGGCAACACCGCCATCCATCCCCCTCGCCGCACCTCCCCCCCCTTAACAAGGCATGCCCACGCCGAGGCACCGCCCCTTATTTGACCGTTAAAAGAGCCAATGGCTCCCCCACCCCCACCCCAACCCCAACGGATATATTTTAAAATTAAAAAAAATATACACTATAAATACTAACTCTTTATTTGAGTTATTGTTTTTTTACATTTTAATTTTAATTTGTTATAATTTTTTTAATTTTTATTGTATTTTATATTAATGAAGTTTTTTGATTTTAATTTTTAATTTATTTATATTTATGAAGTAATTTAAAAAAAATTGTGGTATTGTGTGAGCGCCCCCCACCCTTCTAAAATGATACGATATGACATGACATAATTTGATTCGTGGGTATGTAGTGTGATGTGGTGTGTGCACCCCTCCCATCCTAAATCATTCATATAGCTCTCGGTCACACAACTTTCATGTGGCTTAAAATCACACCACATTCGTGTCATGCATATCCATATAATCACATCATATTCATATGATTCATTTGAAAATAAACACAACTACCGGGTTAAGCCTCACGTTGTGGGCTCGAACTTGAATAATATTTATATGACAATGTAAATAAAAATAAGTATGACGAGAGTACTCAACGATGTACTAAGAGTTTAAAAAAAATTGTTCTAAAATATATTATATTTTACCTTCTTAATTCAAAAAAAAATATAGAATAAAATAAAAAATATATTATATTTGACATCCGTTTTATTTAAAATCATATCGGAAAGTATACAATAATAACCGCTACAGCACCGAATCATTGACAAATTTACGTAATTCCTTGTTTCTCACATCCATTTAAGCACTTGGGTTGATTTTTTTTTTGGAACAACTAATTGGATCACTGACGGGCTACTGGCCCACCCGATCGTCCTCATTACTCGAGTATGCAACTCGAGATCATCTTCATGAGAAAACTCGCCATAAAAGAGAGAAAACCCTATGGCCCAATCTGAAACCTTTTTTTGTCTCAGTTGAGACTTGAACCCAACACCTTTTCATATTTAATTAAAGTCTTGAGGTACAACATCTCAATGAACTAAGCATCATTTGTAGCAGTTTGAGTTCACTATTCCACACGCAAAAGTTGAAATGTATTTAAACACATTCTTTAACAGTATACTTTAAAATCAACATATCAAGAGGCAAAGGAAATAAACCAAAAAAGTCAAATAAGCACTTCTATTCATATTTTAACTTGATCATTGTACTAAGTGATATTTTCACGAAAGCGAGAAGTTAGTATCAATTTGTTTTACATCATAACAAGGACGAAATAACGATGATAACTACAATCTTAGAGGGAAGCTTGTTTGAGTTTTGTTTGAGTTTATTATTACCTCTCTTCGTGAAAGCTAGAAAGATACTTATTAGCGACATTGTACATATGGAATTTAGTGACATTGTACATATGGGATCTACATTGTTTAGAAAAAGGTCTAGTAAGGAACAACTCGTGAGGGATTATGACATCTTAAGAGTTAAGAGGTGGGTGTAAGTTGGATTCATTAACATCTATTTGAACCATTACTTATCACTTCTCCACGTGGTGATCCTTTATTTCTTGATCATATCTTTCCTATGACATAATTTGAGTTTGTTGATTGTTAGTCATGACAAAATGATCGGAAAAGTTTTCATAGAAATAAAAAACCATTAGCCTCTAACCTCTCAAACATGTTATTTATTGATCTTTTAACTTTTTCTAACAGCATAGAATATATTGAACAAAAGCACGCCTAGTAAAAAGCTAGATGAGAAAGAAAAAAAATGATTACATGAACATAAGTGGATTTTTCAACCAATCCACCCAAGAAAAAGACATCTTACGATTCTTATTAACTACCCATAGTAACGCAAAATTTTGAATATCGTCAATAATGAAAACCTTCTTATGCAGAGAGGGGCTAATAAGCAAAGCATTCCTTTATCTCCAAAGCACCCACAATGTAACGAAAACTATACTTTTCACTATAATTTTCTTCTTGGGACATATTCGAAAAAGAGCCAATGTGATCAAGTAAAGAAGTAGAATCCAGATTCGTAGGAGAGGAAATATCATTCCACAGCCAAACCAACCAAGAACTGATGTGAAACGTATCTTCAATGTGCACTTCGTACATCAAGCAAAGCAAAGATGGAATATTCAAACCCATTTTAACCGTATTACAGCAAGTAGAGATTCTATCTAGCAAAACGCGCCAAGGGTGAATATTCACCTTCCTAGGGACTGTAGAATTCCACTTGGTGATCCTCAAGGCTATAGGAAGAATACAACAGTCGATAGCTTTTCGAACGTTCCTTACTGTAATTTCTTCTCCATCTGAGTCAAGAGACCAACCCAAGAATTCTAAGAGGGGTGAAAATCAAAGCCTGAAATCAACTCTTGAAGAGAAGAAAGTTGAGATTGTTCTTCTTCACCTCTAACTTGTCTACGCTATGAGCCAACAAACTCTCCATTTTGAACCCTACTAGAAACTAAAAAGTCTATGTAATTCTCTAGATGATACAATTTAGGAAAACGAGGAAGTTGAGTGGACCTTCCTGTCAAGCCTCATCCGAACTCTTCCACATCAACCGAACAACCACAACAAACTCATCACATTTGAATATATTTGAATTCTAAATTATTGTTATCTCATTCTTGTATTTATCTCAAGTTTGTTGTTTAGTCAATCTATTGACTAGGAACCACCTGTACCTCTATATACTTTATACATTAAAAAAAATAATAATGGTTTTGTGCTTTCATATGGTATCTTCCATAACGAATTTTTTCTTCCACTAAACCTGCCATAATGACTTCCGAAACAAACAATACCGTCATCTCCATCCCTGTTACCCTACCTGCCATCACCATGGTTCACTTTCCCTCTTCCCTCAAGCTTACTTCTACCAACTATTTGAGTTGGAAAAATCAACTAGAAGCCATCCTTCAAGGTTTGGATCTTTATAAATTTATAGATGGTACACACCTTGCACCTTCTCCCACCCAAAAAATCAGATGGTTCCTCCACTCCCCATGCTAATTTCAGCCTTTGGTTCCGACAAGATTGATTACTTTTCGGCACCATTGTTAAAAGCCTCTCTGCTCCCATAGTCCCGCTCATCACTAACGCCAAATCTTCCCTCGATGCATGGAAGATTTTGGCTAATACCTATGCCTCACCCTCTCGCGGTCACATCAAACAACTTTAACACGCTTGAAACAATCCACCAAAACAACTGGTCAAACCATCACTGACTACATGCAGTCTGTGAAGGTTCTCGTCGATAAACTTGCCATCCTCGGAAAATCGATGGACACTGAGGATGTTACCAATCTCACTTTAACCGGTCTAGATCAAAAAAGCTACAAACCCGTCATTGACGCCGTCCATGCCCGTGATAACCCCATCCCTTTTCATGAACTTCATGAAAAATTGATTAACCATGAACTATCCCTTGCCCAACAACCTTCGCCGACTACATCTCTTCACCAACCGGTGACTGCCTTTGCTGCTCATACCTGCCCTCCCTCCAAACAATGGTCACCACGCACCCTAAACAGCAGTCCTGGGTAACTACCTACACCAAGCCCGCCCCCTTTTAAACCTTTTTTTGGGAAGTGTCAATGGTGTTTTACCAAAGGACACTCACTCACCTCATGCCCTAACTTTAAAAGGGCTCACCCTAATATTACCCTCCCTACCTTTAGCCGCACACCTTCTTCGGGCAAGCTGCAAGCCCACATGATGATAGCCAACAACACAAGCAATGCTTCTGATCTTTTCTGGCTCTACGATAGTGGCGCATCTCATCATGTTACCAATGACATCAATGCTCTCTCATTACATAGTCCCTATGATTGTACTGAGGATCTAATCATTGGCGATGGTTCGTCTCTAAACATTGCTCATGTTGGCACTATTATTCTTTACTTCTCTAACACTCCTCTTATTTAAAAAAAAATGTTTTATGCGTTCCTTCTATCTCTTGAAACATAATCTCTATATCTCGTTTATGTCCTAACAACAACATCCTAATCCAATTCTTTTCCTCTTGTTTTGTTATCAAGGACCTTCAAACATGCCTACCCCTCCTCTAGGGAACTGCTAATCGTGGCCTTTATGAACTTCATTTTAGCAAGTCACCTCAAGTCTTCCGCTCCAGGACCAACACGACGTCATTTTGGCACCATCGTCTTGGACACCCACATTTGAAAGTCTTGCAACATCTTGCTTCTTTTATTCCATTTATTTCTAATAAACAAGATTATTGTAATTCTTGGTGCATAAATAAAAGTCACAAGCTTCCATTTTACACTTCTTCTATTACTTCAAAAGCACCTTTACAATTATTATTTTCTGATATTTGGACTTCTCAGGTTAAATCTTTTGATGATTTTAAATATTACATAATATTTGTTGACCATTACACAAAATATATATGGATATATCCCCTCAAACACAAATCAGATTCACTCACCACCTTCATTCACTTCCAAAAACTTGTTGAAACATTTTTCAACACAAAAATCCAACAATTATACTTTGATAACGGCGGCGAATACCTCAAACTATCTCCTCACCTCTCATCTTGCGACATTTCTCACCTTACTTCTCCTCCCCACACGCCCGAACATAACGGCTATGCTGAAAGATGTCATCGTCACATAGTCGAGACGGGTTTAGCACTCTCATCTCATGCCAAGATGCCTCTCAAATTTTGGACACTTGCCTTCACCACCGCCACCTATCTTATCAATCGTTTACCTACTTCCACACTTAAAAAAGATTCCCCATACTTCTGACTCTTTCAACAAACACCCAACTATGCCAAACTTCGTTCTTTTGGATGTCTCTCTTACCCATGGCTACGCCCATATTCCAATCATAAACTCCAACCACATTCCAAACCGTGTATCTTTATGGGCTACTCTGCTTCACAAAGTGCCTATCACCTTCTCGATCCACTCACAAATCGTGTCTATACGTCTCGCCATGTTCATTTTGTTGAACATACATTTCCTTATGAATCCCTTGTCCAATCCCCTACTCCATCTCCTACTACTCCCGATTCAAGGCTCCCCTTAACTGTTTACTTCATCTCCTCACCCCCAACCCTTCTCCTCCCCTCACTAACCACCACAACACCTCCCCTTCCCCTTCTGTTCCTTTTTCTCATCCCACAACTACACCCACGGACCTAATCCCCATCTCATCTACCTCCTCCATCTCGCCACCTTCCACACCCACCACTTCCCCTGATACAATCCCACAACCTACAGTCCCATCTTCCTCTATTGAACTTCTAGCCCTTAAAACTCGCCCTAACAAGAAACCAAACCAAAATACCATAATTTCGATTACGTTCTATACCACTCCACCACACACTCTCTTCCCGAACAACCCACCATTTATCAAGCACTTAAACAACCATTATGGCGCCAAGCCATGCAAACCGAGTTTGATGCTCTCCACCACAATCAAACTTGGACTCTCGTCCCACCCGAAATTGCACCAAATCTTGTCGGTTGCAAATGGGTATATTGCGCCAAGTTCAAACCCAATGGCTCGATCGATCGACTAAAAGCACACTTAGTTGCTAAAGGTTTTCATCAACGCCCCGGGTTAGACTACGTAAAAACCTTTAGTCCGGTTGTCAAACCGGCTACACTTCGTCTAGTCCTCTCACTCGTTACATCCTCTAATTGGTGTCTTAGACAACTCGACATAAACAATGCTTTTCTTCAAGGCACCCTTACCGAGTCTATTTACATGACGCAACCCCCGGGCTTCGCTGACCCTTCATTTCCTCACCACGTATGTAAACTCAACAAAGCCATCTATGGCCTTCGTCAAGCCTCCCGAGCTTGGTATGAAGAACTCAAATCTTACCTTCTCTCAGTTCATTTTAAACCAACCATCTCCGACCCTTCTCTATTCATTAACAAAACTACTTCCTCACCAATTTTCATCCTTGTTTATGTCAATGATATCATCATCACCGGCCCCCAACTCATCACTTATCAACTCTTTCATCTCCTCCATTGCTACCCGCTTCTCCCTCAAAGATTTAGGTGACTTATCTTACTTCATGGGTATAGAACTCATACCTCACCATCATGGTCTTTTTCTTTCTCAAACAAAATACATTCACGACATTATTTCAAAAGCCAACATGAGTCAATGTAAACCAACCACCACTCCAATATTAAGTTCCTCCACCATCTCGGTACTAGATGGCGAGCCTCTATCCTCACCTACCGACTACCGGGCACTCGTTGGAGCACTCCAATACCTATCATTTACTAGATCGGACATTTCTTTTATGGTGAACAAGCTCTCTCAATTCATGCATAAACCAACTGATGTTCATTGGACTGCTTTAAAAAGGCTTCTTCGATATTTACATGGCACCATGCATTATGGCATCCTTTTTAAACGCGGTTCACCATTACAACTTCATGCATTTACCGATGCTGATTGGATCGATAACAAACCGAGTTATCGTAGTACAACGGGATACATTGTATACCTCTGATCAAACCCAATCTCTTGGAGCTCCAAACGGCAGCCCACACTCTCTCACTCCTCAACAGAGGCTGAATTTAAAGCAGTAGCAAGTACTACTACGGAAATGCAATGGTTAATCTCCTTATTATATGAAATTGGCTACAAATCCACGGCTACTCCCACTATTTATTGTGACAATTTAAGTGCCACTCACTACTCCGCCAATCCAGTCTTCCATTCAAGAATGAAGCACCTTGCATTAGATTTCTA
Organism: Flaveria sonorensis; assembly: GCA_025506505.1. NCBI lineage: Eukaryota > Viridiplantae > Streptophyta > Magnoliopsida > Asterales > Asteraceae > Flaveria > Flaveria sonorensis. The sequence goes on from CM046423.1 coordinate 60,676,349, forward strand.
CTTTGTTCGTGAAAAGGTTCAAGATGGCACCATACGGGTTACACATATTTCTGGGGATGACCAACTTGCTGACGCCCTAACCAAACCCTTACTAAGACCTCGATTCCATTATTTTATTTCTAAGATTGGACTAGTCTCTCGATCGTCCATCTTGCAGGGGAATGTCAAGCCTCATCCGAACTCATCCACATCAACCAAACAACCACAACAAACTCATCACTTTTTAATATATTTGAATTCTAAATTATTGTTATCTCATTCTTGTATTTATCTCAAGTTTGTTGTTTAGTCAATCTATTGACTAGGAACCACCTGTACCTATATATACTTTATACATTAATGAAAATAATTATGGTTTTGTGCTTTCATACTTCCAGTCCATAAATTCTTCCATAATAAATTGGACAATCCAAAACCAACTCACTTCTTAAGAGTCCTAAAAGAAACAATACCTTTATTATGCAAAGAGGAAAACGATTTTGCAATTCGATACCAAACTCCATTCCCATTTGTAGGGAGGAGAGGACCGAAGACACCCAAAATTCAATCATAGATGGAGTTGATAACCTTAACCCAAAGACTATTTGAAAACGAAACATAACACCACTTTCATTTTTAAGAAGAGCAAGATTAAGAGCCTCTAAAAAGCGTATTCCCAACCCTTTTTCTCCTTAGAATCTTGAACAAGCTTTCATTCGCCTGATTTTAATTAAGAGCATCAATTGAACCATCCCAAAAATCTTTGCACGGAGACTCTCAAGATGCTTATTCACCTGAGAAGGAAGATGAAAGATAGATATATCGTAGATACCAAGGGATCCTAGAACAGAAGAGATTAAAATAGATCTTTCACCAATAGATAACATATTTGCCTTCCATTTAGATAGCTTAAATGCATATTTTTCCATAAGGTTCCTCCAACCTTGGGTCTTATTCATCTTAGCACCTACCGGATTACCCAAAAAAGATGAGGGAAGTTTATTTCTCTTACATCCAACTTGATTAGCTAATCTTAAAACCTCAAAGCGGTCTAGACCAATCCCAAAAAACATGTCTTCTGCAAATTTATTTTCAAACCAAAAGCCAAATAAAAGCAATTAAAGGCTCTAACCACATTTCTGATGTTGTTTTCAAACCACTCGCCTACCATCGTAACATCATCAACACAAGTTAAATAAGAAATAGGAATTTTTTGGTGGCCAATACTAACACCTTTAAATAAATACATTTGAATAGGATCTTGAAGAGAAATATCTAACCCTTCCATAGCTATGATAAACAAGAAAGGTGAAAGAGGGTCTCCTTGCCTTAGACCACGGTGAAGCTGGAATTTCCTAGTTGGGCTTACGTTAACCAAAACCGATGATTTAGCTGAGGAAATACAAGAGTGAATCCAACTAATCCAAATAGAGCCAAATCCTATAAATCTAAGAATAGAGAAAAGATACTCCCAACTAACCGGGTCAAAGTCCTTCTCAAAACCAATTTTAAGAAGCATCATTGACTTTTTCTTCTTTTTATAATAGTTAATGATTTCATTTAGAAAAAACGGCCCAACAAGAATTTGCCTATTTTTTTATAAAGGCCGATTGATAAGCTCTAATGACCAAATCAATCACCAAGGCAAGTCTATCAGCCAAGATTTTGGCTATGATTTTAAATTGTAACCCAATAAGGCTTATCAGTAGATAATCTGAGACGAGAAGAGGATTACTAACCTTTGGAATAAGAGCGATAAACAAAGGGTTGCACTCATTTGGAATTAGAGAGGAGGCAAAATACTAATGAACGAAAGCCATAATATCATCTTTAAGAATATCCCAAAGGGCTTTAACAAACCCAAAAGTAAAACCGTCTGGACCTGGGAACTTGTCACTACTGCAAGCTCAGAAGCTAACTTAATTTCTTCTTCATGACATGATTCAAGAATATCCTTTTGAGGCTTTGTTAAAGTAAGAAACCTCCCATTATTATTAAATTTGGAGAACTAAGCTTAAAGTACTCCAAAAATGTCACATTAACTTGAGAAGGATTAGTCAACCATTCACCATCTTTTTTAACCCCCGTTTATAGTAGTTTGACGCCTCTTTTTATTAATTATGCCATGAAAAAATTTTGTGTTTTCGTCTCCCTCCACGGTCCAAGTAACTTTTACTTTTTGAACAGGATCCATGGCATTTAGATGATCCATTTGAGAAATTTTATTCATGCATTGTCTTCATCTCCTTCGTCAACACCACTACCACCACCACCATCCTTCGTCAACACCACTACCGCCTCCTTTCTTATCAACAATTCATCTCTCTCTCTCTCTCTCTCTCTCTCTCTCTCTCTCTCTCTCTCTCCCTCCCTCCAAGCATGATGATGATGGTGATGAACCATCACCATTGGCAACCTCAATAAAGCTGACACCGCCTCCCACCAACCCTATTGTCTTCCCATCTAACCCTCCAGCAACACCACCCCAACCTCCGACAACATTGCCACTGGTACACGAAATCAGAACCATTTCTGTTGTGCTCGTCAAAGTCAAACAAGGGTGAATCAGAACCCCAACCATCATGACGGTAATCAATTTAGGGAGATGATCAGGAGGCGATGTGAACAAAGTTAGGGTGGAGGCGTAGGTTAGGTTGTAAAATAAGAGATGACCGGTGGGGGAGGTTGTGCTGGTGTGGCCGGGTAGTGGTGGTGCTGTGGAAGTATGAGCTGCGTTGAAAAAGGAGATGTGGTTGGGGTGGGCTGCCTGGAAAAAAAACGAAATAAGGTTGGTTAGGAGTTAGTGGTAGTGGTATTTATGATCAGGGGCAATTTGGTCATTTAACAAAAATAACAGAAAAGTTAACATCCCATCCATGATGGAGACCTTTTGTGTTACGTTATGTCAAACTTGTGGACCGACCTTGTAGTTTTTTAAACCTGGGGACCGAAAGTGAAAATGGGCCTAACCACAGAGACCTTTCATGTAATCAACTCCATAATTTATTATGTATAAATTTTTTTGAGAATTATATATTTCCCCCTACAAACATCATTAATTACATATATACCCAACTTAAAATTTTAATTACATATATTCTCTTGTAAAACTTAGTTAATTACATATATACCCAAATTAAAAGTTTAATTACATATATCCCCTTCTAAAACTTAGTTAATTACATATATATCTAAACTAAAAGTATAATTACATATATCCGCTTTATTAAACATAAATATTACATATTTATCTATTTGATTATTTTTATTAAAAATAACTTATATAATTAGTATTTTACTCTTATTTTTAAGAAACTATAAAATTATGTTTTTTCTTTTTACTAGCTTTTTGAGTTTTGATTATTTACTAATATTTCTATACTATTGTTTTTTACGTTCTTTTTGTTTTTTGTTTTTTACTTTTTGATGCTAATTTTTTCAGGTTCCGGTACGAGACACTTCCAGTCTCGTTATACAACATAATCCGAACACATAATTTTATGTTGCATAATAAGACTGAAAGTGTCTCGTATAGGTATCGGAAAAAATTAGCATAAAAAGTAACTAAACAAAAAGAACATAAAAACCTTTAATATAGAAATATTAATAAATAATCAAAACACAAATAAAAAGGAAAAACATAATTTTATAGTTTAAAAATAAGAGTAAAATACTAATTATATAAGTTATTTTTAATAAAAGTAATAAAATAGGTAAATATATCATATTTATGTTTAATAAATCGGTTATATGTAATTAAACTTTTAGTTTGAGTATATATGTAGTTAACTAGGTCTTAGGAGGGGATATATGTAATTAAACTTTTAATTTGGGTATATATGTAATTAACTAGGTTTTACAAGGGGATATATGTAACTAAAATTTTAAGTTGGGTATATATGTAATTGATAAATTTATAGGATGATATATATAATTCTTTCATAATAAATAAAGTTAATATATAGAAATTAAAATTCAAGGCACGTGAAGTTATTTACATGTTTTTGTTCGAACTAGAACACTAATTCTATTAAAATTTATTTTGTCATATGATTTTCATAATCATATGATTATGAAAAACATCTTATTTACTTTATGTGACTTGAATTCTAATTTTTATATATTAACTTTATCATTGATATATAAATCATATGATACAATTCTTTTTTATTAAACTAGTTTTAGAAAGGTGATTATAAAAATATATATAAATTGTTTGAGGTGTTACTTATCAGTCTCAATATTTTACCAATCAAATATTCCTAACGCGTTGATCCTTTTTTGGATTATGTCATATGTATGTTTTTTCACCCATCTAAACTCATATAATAATCATATGATCTAATTTAATTTAACAATGTAAATTAATGACCGTTAAACTAAAGAACCAGAATTGAAACAAAATATATACATAAAATTTGTTTAATGTAATTTGTATAAATAAATGTTGAAAAACAAAATTAATTATAAGGATTAGTCTTAACAATTTTTTGTTATTAAAGAATAAGTTTTAGAGGAGAATAAAATTAGGCATCATACAAGAGTTGCAATTGAAATGATCTCAAATGACTAAAATTGCAGACCTCGAAGTTGAGGGAAGAAGAAGAAGATGGATACAGAGTGGTACAATGATGTTCCCTGTTCTTCGATCGCCGTTGAATCCATCATTAGCGTCGGAACCGTAAGTAACCTCCGAAACCTTCGATTGTTGTTATCATCACACTATCAAATCGGTAATCAGTTAAACCCTTGCAAATCAAAATCTCTTAATCGCAGGGCGGATTAATCTGGGGTTCATTAGCTGGATCCTACGATGCTAAGCAACAAGGTGAACTAATTGCTACCTCTTTGCTTCGTGAATGCAAATGTTTGATTTGATTTTGTTGCTAATTTGTATGTTTTGGTTGATGATCTCTAAGTTATGAGGTTATGAACATTAGGGTTTGTAAAATGCAAGTGTTTGATTTTGTCTGAATTTAGCATTTGGAAGATCTTTACTTTCTAGATTGTTTTTATTAGTTGAATGTGATTTAGGGCTTGGATTGTACACTTTAGTTAATGATCTCTAAGTTATATGTTATAAACATTAGGGTTTCCCAGTAGCAATGATTTGATTTTGTATGAACTTAACACTTGGAAGGTCTTCACTTTCTAAACTGTTTATTGGTTGAATGTGTTTTAGGGTTGACTGGTATTTCTCGTGCTTCTTTCACAGTAAGTTTTCGTTTGTTCTTTCTTTTAGTTCTTGTTTGATTGCCATCAAAACCACTTGACTGGGATTCAAATAAACCTGCAATTGTGTTTTTTTACAAATTGAAGTATGAGTTCATAATCAGTATTGATTCTGAAGATTTGGGACATATAAATCAAACGCATCATCTTCTTTTGGAAATGGACAGATCTTTCAGCAATGGTGTGTTTGATGGTTAGATCATCATTGCTGGAAGAAGGTTTTTGTTTGTGAAAACAAAGATTTAAACTTATGTAAATGACAAGATGCTTGAATGGTGACTGTATCCCTCAAACCTTTGATAAAGAACATAATGATTTTAAACCCGCTTTAAAATAAAGGTGGAGTCAAGATTCAGTACCATTGTTAATTGATCCATTTGTACGTTCTCATATTGGAGTTCTAGTTTGTTTAATGGGTTCGTCTCTCATCTTATTTGCAGGCCAAGACCATTGGTAAATATGGGTTTCAATGCGGTAATCTCATTTGAAGCTGACAAATTATTGTAATCAAGATTGTGCTAAGTTAATCAGTTATTTAGGGCAACAAATTTCTGAGCTGCTAAGATTATGTGCGATGCTAATTTGTCCTTAGCACTGTCACGTCAGTTTTTAAATGTAACAAACTCCTATAGATATCTGTCGACTTGTCATTACTCATTACAATGATCCATACATTTTACTCAAAGTTATATCAAATAAAACTGATTGCGAGTAATGGGGCCCGCATCTTCCTTTTTAGCATCCTTAGGGGAAGGATGAACCAAGCTATGATCATCCTTGACAACCCAAGCAACCCTTCATCCTTTGGGAGGATGCCATCTCAGCCGCCATGTTCGTCCTTGAAGCCCCATTACGGATGCTATAAATAAATCCTACCCTAGACCATTCATTTTCCAAAAAAGTACGATCAAAACCCGGTGTACATGATTTGTCCCCCTCACCCCAGTGCACACATAAAAAATGGGAAACCAATTTTAGTGAGATAGTTGTGAATCCAATTTTTGTCTGATTTAAGTCATATTTGTGATATGCATTTTCTTATCTATTCTATTCAGGACTCTTTGCTGGGATTTTTTCTTTTACGCGCTGTGGGATTCAAAGATACCGCAAGAAAAGTGACTGGGTTAGCTACATTGCACATTATATACATTAGATTGTAGTTAGCATGTTAGGTGGCTGAGATTTGATTTTTCACCATTGTTCGTTTTGGTTACAAACAGGTGAATGCGCTAGTTGCAGGTGGGGTTGCGGGTGCAGCCATTGGTGCTGGGACCCGAAACTGGAAGCAGGTTGCACCCATGACTGCTTTTCTTGCTGGATTTTGTGCCATTGCTGACCAATCAAGAGCAATCTGAAGCAGAGTTGAACAATCTTAATGTAGTGCATCAAAAATCATATAAACTGATTTGAGAATTTTGAACTGTGGCTTGATTTTTGAACCATTTGGAGAATGATAGAATCCCCATTACTCCCATGATAATCTTATTTTTCCTTTAGGAAAAGACTGATATAGACCGTGATATTGACGCCCTTTTGATCAATGGGACTCCTACTCATCCTTCTTGGAGATGGCAAACTAACCTAACCGATACATGAAACATTCAGGATGCTGATATCAGGGTATCAAATGGGTACATGATCAGTTATAAAGTTTCTGTGGGTGTAGTATTAAGTGAGACTTGGTCTCGTTACCTGAAACATACGATATTCATCTGCCTGGATCATAACCATAAACTTTTTTTTTTCTTTTTTTGTGTAATGGAAAATTTTAATAATCCAATGAACCCCCTTTCTAGATGGTCTAGAATGCCCATGGCCAACCAATCAACCAAGGGTTCGTATGAAATCATTGTTTTTGCATATGCTACACATGCGATCTTATCTCATGGTGTGTCATACCACTACCTATCACTTTCTTTTAGTCCTTTTTTAAGAAAAGAAACGAGTTATGTTATGATATTTAAGAATGTTCGAGAGAGGTATTTTAATAAATCCTACTAATATTAATAAGGGTTATTAAGTTGATATCGTCTTTCTATTAATCACCACACATTTAATAGTATTCGTAACGACTTGATTTCAACAAGTTATACATCAACATTCAAATTTTGTTTTCGAAAACTCGGATTTGAAAAAAGTTCACGTCAAGGCTTGATATTTATTATAAAGTCACAAATTCTAATAATTGAGGATCAACAAATTCTAATAATTGAGGATCAACGGCTCTTGTGGCCTCTTCTGATTCTGTCCACCGTTGATGTTTCATTATTCATGCTCTACTCATTTACTCAACTATAATATTTTTTATTCTTAAACATTTAATCTGAGTCTAGTTTACAATCAATCAATAACCCTGATAAAATATGAATAAGAGGTTGTTTGTTTCAGCCTCTTAATGATTCAGATATCTGAATAGTTCAGCATTTAATGGTTCAGATGTCTGAATAGTTCAGCATCTAATGGTTCAAACTGTTTGTTTCGCGAGCAAATGTCTAAATTGTTCAGATATTTGCCTCTGAATGGTTAAGCATTATACCAATGTTCAATGGTTAATACCTCTTATCTGTATTGTTCAGGCATTTGTCTTTGAATAGTTAAACGATATACTAGCTTTTAATGGTTCAGACCTCTTAATGGTTCAACACTTAGTGGTTCAGACTTATTATTAGTTCGGCATTTAATCATTCAGAAATTGTCAAACAGCCCCTAAATCCGACCAACTTTCTTTATTTATCACTATTATAAGAATATCGGTTCTATATTTAAATTCATATTCAATAATTCAAACGTATGAGTTATCGATCCAACTAAACAATATATTCTATAATAAATAATAATAATAATAATTTTCAGGAACATTCTCCACGTCATGAATCAAGATGAAGTCGAAAGTTATGGGTACACAGGTCATGGGGCTCGTATATGAACACAAAAACCAAGCGTCATCGATTCTTATAACCTGTTTTTCTCTCTATCACAATCATCGATTCCACCAATTTCACTTTACAACCGCCATTAATGGAGGTCGAATATCAAGAGGTTTGTTCTCTGTTCTTCATCACAAACACCTAATTTATATCTTTTTGATTGATTTTTCAACTTTCAATCCACATTGATTGATGAGTGGGTTTCTTGTATATGTTACAAAGATTGAATCTTTATGAAGTGGGTGTTATGAAATTGTGGTAAAGATTGAATCTTTGGTGATGGGTTTTATGAACTTGTAGGAGTATATAAAGAATTCAAGGGGAGTTCAGCTTTTCACTTGCAGATGGCTGCCACTTTCTTCTCCAAAAGCCATTGTTTTTCTATGTCATGGTGTTTATCTCTTTCACACACAAAAGTTTGTGATTTTTGGTTTATTGATGTTAGATTTGTTGAATGTTGATGGTTATTTTGCAGGTTATGGTATGGAATGTGGTGATTTTATGAAAGGTTAGTACATGTTCTCATGTGCAATTGGGTTTCTATTTGTAACCTTTTTGTAGTTTGATTACTTGATCATGTCTGATAACCATTGTATTAGAGGACTTAGAACATCTTGGTATCATTTTCTTACACACTGTTCTGAAAACTGTGTTTTCTTTAAAAAGATCTTATGTTCTCTTAAAAATAGTTTTCCACATATAGTAAAAAACTGGTATTTTTCTCCATTAAATGCACATTTCCCTTCAAAACTCATGTTTTTTCTCGGTTTGACAGCGATTCAAAAGATTTATTCCGGATGGAGAGGCTAATCTTACTCAATAAAGCATCTTTTTTTCTAATATTATATTTATTACAAACAATCTAATATAATTAAGGTATTGTATTGAAGTGAAGTAAATTAATATAGAATCTGAATATTCTTGAAATAAATTTGAGATATTGAAAATAACCAAAGTAGTACACTTAATAAAGCCAAAAAGTTGATTGTTTTTATATTGTTTAACTTGAAAAACTTATGATGATCACTATTTTGGTTGTAACTAAAGGGCATGCGATCTATTAGTACGTGTGTAGACAAAATGTTCATCGTAAGTGATTAAATGTTCAAGTCATTTAGTAGTAGAATTAGAGTGGGTGTGTGAAAGTTGATCATTTTTACGTTATTTATTTTGGTTGTAGATTAAATAATGATTTCATATCAAAGCTGGACCAATATATTACTAAGTTCAGTTTTTGTATAGGCAGTTTTAATTTCAATGCCAGTTAAAGGACTATATCTTTTTACCTCACAAATACCATGCTCAAACTTAGATTCTTTTTATTTTGTTCAGTTTTCGATAAAAAATATATAATTTTAGAAATGTAATTAAAGAAACTGATTTCCATTTTATTGTTTAAACATATATATCTATTATATATTGCTTAAATATTTTCTTAAGGTTTTTGGATGATATAGATCTTTTTCTAGTTTTGTCCTACTTCATAGTATTTGTATAATTTTTAGTTATATCATCTTATTTTACATGATTATTGATCTTATGGTGTTTTTGCTTTCAAATTTTAGTCTCCAAACCTTTTTAAAATACAAAAGGAAATTGATTGTAGGATGCGGGACCAAGCTCGCCAACTACGGGTATGCAGTCTTTGGGATTGATTACGAAGGACATGGGCGGTCCATGGGTGCGCGTTGTTACATCAAAAAGTTCGATAACATTGTTAATGATTGTTACAACTACTTCAAACTCATTTCAGGTAAGTTCTAGAAATCCTTTCATTTTAAATATAAGTGGTAACACGGGCCGGTTGTATCCTTAGTCGTATAATGGGTCAATTAAAAGTCGGATCAAAACAAACAACTTCAAAAATATCAACACGGATTGGGTCAGAACAGGTTCATCCACTATATTTGTTTTATAGTTGTTTTTATGGTGGCCGATGGCAATAAGAATACATATGAAACCAATACAAAAATGTATATTGTATATAGCATCAAATCATAATGTGTTGTACACATGTTGCAACTCGAGTGACACCCATTTATCTCAAGCTTTCAAGAGTTATAAATAAATAAAATAAATAAAAAAGTCATCTTATCACTAGCTTATATAATATAAATTTATGGATAATTGTTTATGTCAGGAAAAGATGAATACAAGAATAAGAAAAGATACTTGTATGGGGAATCAATGGGTGGTGCAGTAGCCCTTCTTGTACATAAAAAAGATGTAAAATTCTGGCATGGTGCTGTTCTTGTGGCTCCCATGTGTAAGGTAACCCTACAAACTAAGAGCTACTTTGATTAATTTATTTTTAGTTAACTTATCTATAATTTTTATTATTTATTAGATATCTGAGAAGGTGAAGCCTCATCCACTGGTGATAAACATGCTAACAAAAGTAGAAGACTTAATTCCAAGATGGAAAATTGTACCCACAAAAGATGTTATTGATGCTGCTTTCAAAGACCCTCTTAAAAGAGAAGAGGTCCTAGTGAATTGCCATTAATACCCCTCATCCTACCTCTTATGCTCATATTATGAAGGCTAATTATGTAAATTCACATATGTACAGATCCGCGGGAACAAGTTGATCTATCAACAAAAGCCCAGGCTTAAAACAGCTCTTGAATTGCTTAGAACTAGCATGAGCCTTGAAGGCACCTTAAATGAGGTTATTTATGAAATTACCCTTTGCGTGTCGACTATCAGCTTTATTGGTCGGGAAAATCATGAGAACGATCATTTTGACGGAATATATTACCGAAATAGCAATTGCCATGTTTTCTTTAAATTTATACGTTTGACCATTACAAATTCTATAAACCGATCAATGTTAGACATGTCATATGGCACAAAACTTGGCTAGATACATGCTAGTGTTCTTTTTGTGCCGATTAGACTGGCAACCAATAACTCCTTGACATGTTTTTCGCATTGGTGTAAAACTTTTCATAACACACGCCATTAGCGTAATCTTGATACATGTCGCGTATGTTGATTGAGTCTAGTAAATTGTAACGGTTAGAGCGATAAATTTATAGAATAAGTCAATAGCCATTTGAGTAATACATTCAGTCATAAAATGATTGTTCACTTGATTTTCCCTTACTGGTCTATGAGTCAAAACAGAGTTGACTTTGACTTCATTGGCAGGTGACCATACCCTTCTTTGTGTTGCATGGAGAAGCCGATACAGTCACGGATCCAGAAGTGAGCAAGGCCTTATACGCTCGAGCAAACAGTGAAGACAAGACCATAAAAATATACCCTGGGATGTGGCATGGCTTGACTGCTGGGGAGACAGACCAAAACATAGATATTGTTTTTAGTGACATTATTTCTTGGCTTGACAAGCGATCTGGTGACGAGTGTGCAACTACTAACACACGTGAAAATACATCAGCCACTGCATCTAGGGTCGGGCAAGGTAAAGTATCATCATCATCATCACCGGTACAACAGACGTGCGGGTGGAAAGAACAGCGGTTGCATTCTGCCATGTAACCGCCTGCAGCCAATTTGTTTTATTGTTCAAGTTGAATGAGTGTATGTAGTTAAGTAGTTGGATGCTTTCACTGCATTGTGTTGGTCTATAAAAACTCCTTACCAAATTAGAAAGCTAAATTATTTAGAGGGGTGTCCTTTTTCATCCCAAAATTAGCATCAACTGCCAACAAACTCTTTTAAGAGGTCCATTGAGTTGGTTTTCTAGGTGACAATTCGTAACTAACTGGAAGTTAGCAACAGCTCAGAGGGTAAAATGGTCTGCAAGTTAAAGCAGCAAGTCAAAAAATCGTAAATTTAAAAAGAAGCAGACCTCACTATTTAATTCATATAGTGGCAGAAATTAAAAGCCTCTCCATTAAACATAACTGTGATTTCAATGCGACCACAAGATACATTGAAACCTCAAGTAGAACAATCATGGATCGCCCAGTAATCCATAGAAGACCAGAACCCACGCAGACCAAGACAGAAAAGAATAAACAGAACTGAGATAGGAAAACAGTTATACAGTTCTAAACAAGTGTAGGGATGGCGGAACCGATTGATTAGGTTGGACACTAGGATTCAGCCTACCAAACATGGAATGGAACTAAGATGGCGAGATAGGTAGACTATTAATTTGGAGCAATTAGATAGAAGCAAGGGGACTAATAAAACCCAACTGAAAGCAAACATAACCTTTAATCTGCTTAGAGTTATGGTATCTGTAACATATGGACAAAAGCAATAATGAATCAAACCTAGTGACAAACAGTCAGCTTGGTTTTAAAAGCCTGCGCGCATGAGGAGCGAAGTGGGCTGGAAAACACCTAAGGGGATTAAGGCCGTGCTTCGACACCTCATGTACTTTTTGATCAAAATCTGGGAACGTAGTAAACTAATATGTGAAAACAACTCTGATTGGATGAAGAAATTATGAAAGATTCACTTGATAAAAAAAGCTGATATGTAAAACAGATGAGATAGACACTACTTATAGTAAACAAAGCTTATTTTGTTGTGCGTGGCACGCATGCCTCATGCCTCGGCTTTTGGAACCTTAACGCCTCGAAAAACCTTGAGCGTTTTAAACAACCATAGACACTTTTCCAGGCATTATAGCTTCCCCTCAAATATATGATTTTGACTAAATCTATTTTGATTTTTTTAAATAGTTTTCATTAATTTACGCATTTAGTTACTCATTTTTAATTTTTAGGTTGACAATTTTTATTTCCTTAAATTTGAAAATACCTATCAAATTGAGATTTCTTAAAAAGGGGTTTGATGTGATAGGTTTTCTCATGTATAAATAGATCAAATTTCCACTAAAGGAGGGTAGTTTTTCTTTTGTAATTTCACTCTACATATATGGATATGTAATTGTCCATATTAGCCATAAATTGTTCAAATCTGTAGATTTTTTATGGCCAGGTTCAAAGACAAGATACAGACATATAACCATGGGAAAAAACATACACCAAATAAGATAAAACTTACAAGTGCAATGTATTAGTTGTTCCAAATAGCATATTGAAAAATAATTAGTTAGCAATAACCTAAAGTAAAAAGGGCTTCACTTTGTAAATTGTGTCTCCATCTAAAAGACAAAAAATTAAAACTGGCTGAGCTCACCCACAAGATAATGAAGATAAAAACCTGTCATTTAGGGTTTCTAAGTACGATGATGACGGAATCCCCTCGAAGAAACATCTTGCTAATAAATCTGTCTTTGTTAACCGGAAGAGCTTTCTTCTTACCTTTCCCTGTTTTTGGCACCTGATGTAGCAACTAAGAATGTTAGAAGACGAAATACAAGAGGTAAATCAACAAAAGCCATTCAAGCTCAAAAGTATAACTGACCTCTGTCCACATTTCTCTAACATTCTCCAACACCATGTTGCAGTGTCGGTCGAATGCTCTAACACGTCCTAATAGTTTTTTATTATTTCTGCAGTTAATGAGCACCTAGACATGCAAAAGAAAATATATCATTTTGATTAAAGAGATCAAGGTCGATAACAAGCCGATTCAACTTGGTTTATAAATGACAATGTATAAAAATTTTAATCTTTTTTTGTAACCATGAGAAGCTGTTACTAGTAAACTCATTGCACCCCACCAATACCATGCGAACTAACAAGATTAGGTAAAACACAACATGCGCTTGAGAGGTGGCCTTCAAGGGTGTTAAAAACAAAAAACCAGTAGAAGCCGGATTCAAACCTCTACTAGAGACCCATCACCCATGTGCTTACCCACCACACCAAAGACTTTAAGATTACAGATATGAAGTTATTAAACCAAAATAAAATCTATTACCTGCGTGTTATTTTTCACACTCATCATCAAGACAGACAATGGACCAGTATTGAACTCCTCTTCCTCATTTTTGGTCTGTAAAATACAAAAAATAATAATATACTAAGAGTACAATATTATACCGAATGAATTCCTTTTTCCCCTAACACATATCAATTTCGGGCTGCCTGTGTGATCAATATGATACTGCAGTTGTTCTTTCAAAAAGAATCTACACAGGACAATAATGCGACATTGTTATTCTACAATCTATAAGCAGTTTATACTTTATACTGAGGTGAAAGTAATCAATTACTTTAAACACCCAATGTATTGTCCGATCAAACGAAGACAAACCCTAAAGCTAAATGAACTTACTTGTCCGTCTTCTTCCATTGGTCGACTGCGAAAATTGAACAAAGAATTAGTAATCTCAGCAAGATCTACGAATAAAAGAGTATTCAAATCACGTAGGGTTTGCTTAACGCAATCAATAAGCCGTACGCGTACCAATTACCTCATATTCGATGTCAGAGAGAATGAAAGAGTGCGATATAACAAAGGAGATAACCTGGTAACACGATTAAAACCTAGGGTTTAGTGTTGAGGGTATATAAGAAACCCTACAAGTGTGATTTTGATGGAGCTAATGATCAGTAGCCAGATTCGGTAAGCAAAGAGAATGAGAATGTTAAATCAAAGAAGAAATTTGATAAAAAATTGGGGGAAATGCATACCTGCGAAGAACACAAACTTTGCTGTAGAATTGGTGTAAAGGGAACAAGTTAAGAGAGAGTGAAGAGGTTTATGAATTATGATTTTCAATTTCGGCTCCGACCCGAATATACAACCGGGTGTGATAAGTTTGAAAAGCCGTTCTTCTACAGGTCTAGAACAACTGAACGAAAACTAAAATATATACAAGTTCGGAAATAAAGGATTGAATTATGTTCATTATATCCTAAGGGTGGTGAGGGTTAGGGGCGTCAAAATTTTCTGAATCCAAGAATCGGACACGAAAATCCGAAAATATGAATACTAATATCCGGAAATTCGGATAAAATTCGGATTCGGATAGTGATTTCGAAGAGTTTTGGATATTTGGATATCCGATTATCCGAAAACTAAAAAAATATATATATATTTTTTCAATTTTAGATCATTCTTTCTTAAGTTGAGATTTTTTACTGTATATTGCGACTTTTGTGATGTGAGTTAGTCTTTTACTATTGTAAAAAATTTAAATTAATAATAAAAAATGAATTTTGGATATCCGAATTACTATCCGCATCCAAATAGTGATTTCGGACTTTTTAGTGATTCGGATATCCGAAATTTCGGATACGGATAGTGATATCTACTATTCGAAATTCGGATATCCGAATTTTCGAATATCCGACTTTGAACAACCCTAGTCATCCCAGCTACGGAAGTGGGGAAGAAAAGAATTATACGTCGAGTGTGGTGATTGGGGTTGAGTTGATGATGGTGACGTATCATGGTGGAACGCGGTGAATATTCACTGGGTGTGATGAAAACAAATCAAAGAAGCAATAATGCATTAGTGTTCGAGGATTTAGACTCGCGGAAAATCAAGAACACCCCCCCCCCCCTAATTTTTGAGTCCTTCCTAGAGATTCTTTTTTTTAAATTTGAATCAGGTCACCTTACTTATGTTTATGCTTATGATAATATATGTCGATCCCTAATCTCACAAATAGATTTCGACCCAATCTCCTATTTGTAAAGCATATCATGAGCGTATTCCGCCTACATTTGTTAGGTTCTTTGATTCTGTAAGTATTTCTTGTTTAGATTGCACGAGTGCGCCTTTTTTCACTTTTTATCATGTGGATTGAAATAATAGGTAACCTTCATCAATAAACCTACATAAGAGATAGATCCTGCTAACTTAAATTGAGCACGAATTTCATTTGTATTTGAGCATAAAAGCAGTTGCTTAGAAGGTTGGAAATCTACTGGTTCAGCCAAGAACCGGAAACCAAATAAAGGAAGCGAAGACCAGAGTCAATGTCGTGGAGAAGAGCTTGCATATGAGCGGAAGACTAGAAAATAATAGAACCCAAGGAAACTCATTCCTTGATTATCACTTTGTGTGCCCTAATTTAACACACTAATGGTAAGATGGTGTACTATTTAACCAAAAGTAATGGTTATGAATACCGTAAAGTACTTGTGTAAAATGTTTAAGATTTGACTTGTTTTAGCCTATTCACATAAGACTGTCATATGGATGCGTGAATATTGTCATAACAAACCTCCTAAAATTTGCAAATGATGCTTAATTGCTTATCCTCACCCTATCTTTAAGCAACAAAATATAGGCTAAGAGGGACCAAATTTGCCAGCTTACAAGAGGTTGTTTGTAGTTTTATTTTCTATCGAATATAAGAATGAGTTTAAGTTTTTTCCTTAATTGTTTGTTGATTTAGTTATTATGTTTAGTATTGTTTTCTTTTATACATCAAGGTGTCAAAGTGTAATATTATTTCTTATATAAACTCTTGTAACCTTCCTTTTATTTAATAAAGAAAAGACTTTACAATTCAATCATGGTATCAGATGGTTCAATTGAGCGTCAAAAAGCCATATTTATTGCCCAGGGATTCACTAAGGTCCCTGGTCTTGACTACTCTCATACATTTAGCCCGGTTGTTAAGGCTGCAACCGTCTGCACTGTTCTTGCTTTAGTCGTTATCAACGGCTGGAATTTACATCAATTGGATGTAAACAATGACTTCTTGCATGGACATCTTACTGAACATGTTTTTATTAAACAACCTTTGGGCTACGTTGATCATCAATTTTCGAACCATGTTTGCAAGTTAAACAAAGCTATATATGGCTTAAACAAGCTATCAGGCTTGGTTTCATCGTTTGAGTGTTTTTCTTACAAGCAATGGGTTTTCTTGTAGTCGTGTGGATCCTTCATTGTTCATCTTCAAACGTGGCTTTTGCATTATGTACCTTCTGGTCTATGTTGATGATTTAATCTTAATGGGAAACGACATTCCATTATCACATCCTTCGTTTCATGTCTCAACAAAGAGTTTGGTATCAAAGATCTTGAGAAACTCAATTATTTTTTAGGATTGGAAGTTACCTACACACAACATGGTATTTTCTTAAATAAATCCAAATACACTTTAGATATTATATCCCGTGCCAAGATGCTGGATGCAAAACTTTCTTTAACACATTAAGCATGAATGTATCTTTTATTTCTACAGGTGATCCTTTTCTAGATGCTACTCATTATCGATCCATCGTAGGTGCTCTCCGGTATTTGACGATCACAATACCTGACATTTCTTATGTTGTGAATCAAGTTAGTCAATTTTTACATGCTCCCACAATTGCTCATTATCAGGAGGTCAAATGGATTATGCGCTACCTCAAAAGAACTATTGCTTTTGGTTTACATTATAGTAGACCCACCACCACTGCTCTCATTGGTTACTCGAACGATGATTGGGCTCGATGCTTGGAAACACGACGATCTACCTATGGCTACCCTATATTCTTGGGTGGCAATCTTATTTCTTGGAGTGCCAAAAAGCAACCAACTGTTGTTCGATCGAGTTGTGAATCTGAATACAAGACTATGGCTAATACTGATGCAGAGATCATTTGGTTAACACATCTTTTTCAGGAACTTCATTCTTTACATGTGGAACGACCGACTACTCTTTATGACAATCAAAATGCCATCTTTCTCACTCAGAATCCTGTCTCTCATAAACGGGCGAAACATATTGATCTTGATTACCATTTTTTAGGGAATTTGTCGTCACTGGAAAACTGTTTACCAAATATGTTCAAACTAAGATTCAGGTGGTTGATATTTTCACCAAAAGTCTTCTAACATCTCAATTCAATGCTTTTTGAAATATGCTAAGGATTGGTCCTCCACCGTTCAGCTTGCGAGGGGATATTAGATAAGATAAAGTTCATGTTTATTATTGTTTTCTTTTAATACATTAAGATGTTAAAGTGTAATATTATTTCATATATAAACTCTTGTAACCTTCCTTTTATTCAATGAAGAAAAGACTTTACAGTTCAATCATATACTTTGAACTGTAATTTAAATACTTATGTGAATAACTGAATGGATGAATCTTACGTCCTCTTGAACTTTTTATTTTATGTGGTTTCTTGTTTTTAGTTTAGGATCTTATTCGAAAACACGTTAATTTGTTAATGAAACATGTCACTCTGTTACTTACTCTAAGAAGTTATTCAAGATCTAAAACCAGCCTACGACTTTAGGGGGTTCTTGGTTAAAGCAATCAGGAAGTGTCCGATCCGATTTCAATATTATTAGTAAAAACTTTAAATTATTTTAGAACATAACAACTACATGTACAAAATATTTGCGATAAAAAACCAACAATTTCAAAGTAGCAAATCCAATATTTATTTTAATTTCATTTTCCAAAATAAAAAAAAGTAACCTTTGGAGTTTCAAAGATTTTAAAATTTGATTCATGTTATCAGTTTTACAAATGTGTTTACAAAATGATCGAGTGCAAATAATTTGATTTTGTACGTAAAAAGCTTCACATGATAATTGTGAATAGTAACTAAATGGGGAAAAGGTGTTTAAATTATAACATCATTTATATATTTAAAGTAAGTCAGTTGAGAAGTAAGTATGGTAATGTTGAAATGTTTAGTTTCAAAAAAGAATTGTCATGGAAATAATACTTAGATGACTATTTGCAACTTTGTTGTTTTACAAAGTAGTGTTTAGTTATGATTAAAGGCACGCTAGAGTGATACTGGGATCACAAGGGCTGATATTATGATGTTTAAGTACAAACAAAGCACAATAATAAAGATGGACGCAAAGTTAAAAAATTTAAAATATTTGAAGCTCAACATATTTATACATATAACAATTATCAACTATCAACTTACATCTACAGTACATTATGATGCTTTAAGCATCGTGCGCACATGTTAAATTTACGTTTCAATGAAATAAGCTTCTGGTATAAAATACTATCGTGCGCACATGCTAAATCTACATTTCAATAAAATGAGCTTCTTGTATAAAATACTATCGTGCGCACATGCTAAATCTAAGTTTCAATGAAATGAGCTTCTGGTATAAAATACTGACAACTCTTCTTATTCGTTTAAATACATGTATGAAACTTAAGCCATAACTTATATTTTTACTTGGTCACACAAATACTACTATAACAAATTTGTGTTGGCAAAATCAAAACTTAGTTCATACCAAGCATATGTATTTGAGTATTTCTAAACGTCAATGGTGGATAATGAATTGTAGGGTTACATTGTTAGCAAATATGAAATACATTATTTTAGTAATCAAAGTCATTTATTTGCCCCCCTTTATTTTTTCCCATTCAATTCCCTCTTACACAATTCGTTTTCACCACCACCAACCACCATTATTACCCACGACAACCACCACCACCACCACCGTCGCCATTGAAACCACTACCACCACTGCCACCAACCACCACCGTCAACTACCAACCACCACATCACCCACCAACACCACCCCCCACAACCACCACTATGCACCACCTATCGCCACCAACAACCACCACCACCGGTGACCAACCACCATCAGCCTCCAACCACCACTACCACACATCAGTAGCACCAACACCAACCAACCACGACTATCACCATCAACCTCCAACCACTACCACCCACCCACTACTATCACTGTCACCACCACCACCATCATCACCACCACAAGCAACAACAACAACCACAAACACTAGCACCATACATCCACCATCACCTATCATCATCACCACCGCCCATCACCACAACCACCACTCACCAACCACCGCCACCAACCACCACCACCACCCACCAACTAACAACAAGAACCGCCAACGCCATTACTAACCACAAGTCTGCAACTGCCAATCACCATCACCAATAACCACCATTGGTTGTCATCAACCACCACCCGCAACTCAACACCACCCTTACCACCCACCACCGCCGCCGCCACCTACCAACACCCACCATCCATTATCACTGCCGCCACCAACCGCCACCGCCAACACTATTAACCACCACCACAACAACAATATTATATTTATTTATTTTTCATACCTATCAAACAACATAAAGTATTGATTCATTTATTATTTCAAAGATAATAAAACAGGACAATGAAATAATATGATCTATTTAAATCTTTTGTTATTTCATTCATTCATCCATTTCATTACCTTATATCAAATGAACCCTTGTTATTTTAGAGTAAAATTCTATTTTCATCCCTGGCGTTTTCGTTGAATTTATCATTTCAACCCAAAAATCTTTTGTAAAATACTAGAAGTAGAATTAGCTTCTCGCGCGGATCATAGTTCTCGCATGAATAGATCTTCAAAAATTCCGTATATGATTTCTCGAGCCTCTAGGTTCAATACCTACACAATCATTGTAGTTTACCAACTTTTGTCATTTTCATCAACTCCACTAACACCGTTAAAACCTCGGTTAAAATCCAGGGCATTTTAGTCTTTTTCAACACCCTAGTTATCCAACCGAAACAAATTAACCAACTAATATTCAACAAAAACTAAAAAACACATGAAGAAACTAATGAGACCGAGCGATTTGATTTAAAAGTTTCGATTAACCTAATCCATATTGTTTGATTGAGGTTTGTTGTGTGATTTCATTTAATCTTCTTTGTTTTCCCACTTTAGTCATGTCTCCCATACTCGAACAACAATGGTTCCCTGCCTAATCGAAATATAAGATCAATCTTAAAGTAGACCTCAATCTAACAAACCAGGACCACATTAGACTTGAATTGAACAAAACATAATAACATCATACCTCAGTCAAACAAAACATGACAACAACGGATCTCAATTGAACAATGGTACCGCTCAAACAAAACGTGAATATTAATTGAAATCCCATAACAGAACTCAATCGAATAACATAGATTTTAATTCAAAGCATCCTGTCTCACTAGTCGCTTCATGTGTTTTTAGTTTTAATTAAATATTAATTGGTAAATTTGTTTTAATTTAATAATTAGGGTGTTTAAAAAGACTAAAGTACCCTCAATTTTAACGAAGGATTTAAAGGTGTTAGTGAAATGAATGTAAATATTAATATTTTGATAAAATACAGTGATTGAAATGTCAAAAAAAAATTTTTGGATTGAAATGATTAATTTAACGAAACGTAAAAAACGAAAATACCATTTTATTTTTTTTTTTATTAAAATACGAAGATGTGCTCAGGAAAAAATAGTAGCCCAATGAAACTGGGCCGGTTTAATACTTGTATCCGAAACGTAAATCTCCACCGCTCGATTCGGATTAAACCCGAGTTCCATCGTACGGTATACACAGGGGATCCCAATCCCATCACTTGTTTTACTTTCTATCAGCTCTATTCATCGTCTTCTCTGAAACCCTAACGCCGCTGGCGGCCCGATCTATCACATCTTCAAAGGTATGTAGTTCCATCTGTAGATCGTTCTTCATCTGATTTTGAACTCCGTAACTATTATTATTATTTTGTTATATTTCTGATTCGTGTTTATTGGCTTTGAGTTTGTTGATAATCGTGTTCTTATCAGAAACAATGAGTCGATCCAGCAGGACGCTCTATGTCGGTAATCTTCCCGGAGATATTCGCGAGCGGGAAGTGGAGGATTTGTTTTACAAGGTGATTAGCTTTGGTTTCACACGAATCTGTTTGTTATTCGTTTTGGTTGATTTTGATATGGTTTCTCGTGGTTTGAGTTTGTTTAATCGAAGCTTAGGTAGGTAGCCAGTGTTCCGTAAAATAGGGCGCTAATTTGTGTTTTGGTTATGTATGAAGTTTTTTGATCATCGAGAAACTTATTGAGGTTTAAATCATACATTTAGTGATTAATAATAAAGGAAAATGTGTATCAATTCAAGGTATATATAACTTCTTCATCAGCACATTCAAATATGTAAGGGCTTTTTATCCTTCTTACTATAGAACACAAATCATGGCATTTGTGGTAGAATTATAAGGTTATCACGAGGAATGTTTTAAATTTTGATGTTGCTTTGATTATGAGCGGTTTTGGCTGAATCAGAAGTCTTGTTTTATGAATATGTTTTTTTTTTTAATTTTCAGTATGGTCCGATAGTCCGCATTGATTTGAAAGTTCCACCAAGACCTCCAGGTTATGCTTTTGTTGAGGTGAGCATCATCTTGTTGACACTATCAGTCTATCACTTTTGTATTGCTATTTCATTTTTATGATATGGTATGGTGCTTTTTCTTATAGTTTGAAGAGGCTCGTGATGCTGAAGATGCTATAAGGGGTCGTGATGGCTATGATTTTGATGGCCATAGATTAAGGGTAGGTCACACATACAAGAAACACCTGAATTGTTAGTGACAGTCAACAAAATAATGTGTTTCATTGTATTGATAGGTGGAACTTGCCCATGGTGGCCGTGGCAACTCTTCCTCTACAGATCGTTATAGCAGTCATAGCAGTGGTCGGGGTAATTATGGAGTTTCTAGAAGATCTGATTACAGAGGTTTGACAGCTTTAAAGTGCTTGTTTTACATGCTTATTGGGGATATATTAAAGTATGTTTACTTGTATTTTTGTAACACAGTTTTGGTCACTGGGTTACCTTCTTCTGCTTCATGGCAAGATCTTAAGGTCAGTATGGTTTATACTTGTAATACCTATGCTATATAGATTCCTCTTGCTTTTGTGTTACTACTCTTACTTTGGACACATCTGAAAAATACTTTATAGTTTGTTTTACTCTTTGTGGGTGTTCTGGTTCCGAACAGAAGTGAGTTGTTTTTGAATTGTTAAGCCTCTTAAGTTTGGAACTAAAGAAAAGGTTGTTGAAGAACTGAAAAAAGTGTACTCTTAGACTGTAGAGTGGGATAGAAACTTTTATCTTTTCTACAAGTGATAAAAACTGGCATTCTTTCAACAAATTTAGCACAAGGCTTTGTAAGACAATCATTTTTACCATTCTCAAGCTTACTTTACTTGTTGAATGACACAAATACCACCCTAGATGACAGGTTACAAAATTTTTTTTTTAGAAAGAAATACTTGATTGTCATCAGTCTCCTTTCATTTTGGTTTTTATTCGACTAAGGTGATAACAAGGAAATGATGATTTCATTTCTGTCACGTTAAAACTAAGTTATTGATGTGCGGCAGTCTTTTTGCTTTTTGACAGAACACATCAAGATTTCTCATCTGTTGTTTGTTTTGGTAATGAGCTATGAAATGACTAGAAATTTCAACTGTTCTGTTTTGTTTTTTTGATCTGATTTTCAAGTGATGCTGTTATTTTTACTGTTACACTGTAATAATTTTCTTTTGCCAACCTAATTGTTTATGCATTTCTGTTTGAATTCACTTTTAATTTGAAACCTGGCTGTATTTTCTTTTTTTAAGTTCACATTTGATTAGTTATCTGCTGAAATTTCTTTCTAACTATTAACCAATCATGTGATTAGAGAATTGATAATAGTTTTATCAAGTATAAACATGATCAAGATTAATTAATGTATCAAGTTAGTTATAATGATCTATGAGTTTTGAATCATAGATTGTTAACTTATTTGCTTTAAGTTTTTATAAGGATTTATGAAGACTGGACAGTTGTCAGATTCCACAGTTTAGTTATCTGTTGGGCCTAATAAATGTTGCTTCCACTTTATGCAAACTGTTTGTTTTAATCAAAAACATTGCAGAATCATCATTATTTAACATGAATATAGTGGTTGTTTTTTGGGTGCAACACACATGTTAATTATTGATTGGAGATTTGGGACTACATTATTTACATTTCATTTCGTCATTCATACTTTGTAGCTATTGAATTGATCTTGCTCAAACTGAATTCCACTTGGTTTCTCTGAACAGTGTAATTGATTTTCAGATAGCATTGTTTTTTTGGAACCCACTATTTTTTTGTTAGAGACAGCGTTTTTGGTTATTCTTTTACTGCCCTCTGTTTTAGCCTCACTCTTTTATTTTCAGGATCACATGCGTCGAGCTGGAGATGTTTGTTTTTCCCAAGTTTTCAAGGAGGGTGGTGGTAAAATTCTAATCAGATTAACCTTATTTTTTAGAAAAGTATGTTTCTTATATTATTCGAGCAGCAAGTCTGATATGCTGATGTTAATTATATTTCAGGCACAACAGGGATTGTGGACTACACAAACTATGATGACATGAAATATGCTGTAAATAACTTTGTGTCATTCGCTCTATGTGGTCATTTCTAAAATTTACAGTGATAAGTTCTGCTGTCTAAGTACAGCTATCTAATATGGGTCACTTTTCTCATAGATACGGAAATTGGATGACTCAGAGTTCCGGAATGCTTTTTCCCGTGGATTCATTCGTGTATGATATAAACTAAAATGATATTGATTTAATGTTTTTTTAACACTTAAAATTTCATGGATGCTTTACTTACGATACTTAAAAAAATTACCTATAGGTCAAGGAGTATGATTCAAGTCGTTCTAGGAGCCGTAGTCGCAGCTATAGTCGTAGTCGCAGCAGGAGCCGAAGGTTGGATCATGATTAATTTCACGGACCAACTCAATTTAACCAGACCAATAAGAATAAAAGCCATGTTATGTTCCACTTTCATCTAGTTTCCTTTATTTTTTTTTAATTTTCTTGTACAGCAAGTCTCCAAAAGCAAAAGTTTCTCGCCGCTCAAAATCTCGTTCTAGGTCCGCATCTCGTTCTCGTTCAGTCTCTGAACCTCATCCTTCAGCAAGGTACGCATTTCAAGTCACCTTTTTATTTTTGTTGTTCTGTATCTATTTGGCTTTATTTGCTTAATCTTGATCCTCTTGTTCTTTAATCCATAATATAGGAATTAAATCTGATTCAAACTATACTGATTGCCTTTTATATTTTTATAATTTAGCAGCACAGCCTGTCCTATGTTATTTTGCTGTCATACGGCATAATACTGTCATATGAACTTGTCACTGTTTTCCAAGCTACAGTTTTCTCTTCTTATTTTCTTTTTGTATTTTTTTGTTATACTTATCATGCTCTGCATATGTTTAAACCTTAGAGATTCTATAGATGATTGTTCTTTTAAACAAGGCAGTAGGGTTATGAGTGAAAAATTTAGGATATATGATAAAGACGCATCTACTCAAGATATTAGTTTGAAAACGGAGTTAATTTATGACTTCTGACACATCTTGCGACCTTAGTTTTACCATGTCAGTTGGTGCTTGGTTTATGATTTTGTATTGGCAGGCATGAGAAGGACATGGTTTTATCATTGATTCTCCTGTTTAAAAAAATAAAATAAAAATGAACCTACCTTTTTTCTGCCTTTTTAGATGTGGGATATATACAGCTCTCTGAGGGGATTGCATGTTAGGACCTTGGTGGGATATGTGTTACCAATATCTTAAACAAGAAGATTCATGGATATGGATTGCAATCAAAAAGCTGGATTGTGAATAGGTGCTATATGATTATGGACTATGGACTATGGCAATCACAGTTTTAACAGCTGGATCATATGATTGCTTCTCCAAATGCCACATAGGATTTAAAGCATGCTGTTCAACTTATTTGACGGCTTTATTGGTATCTTGTTCACTTGTGTCTTGTTTTGCATCCCGTCTTTTTTATTCCCGTTAGGTTTGTCATATATATAGGTTGGGATGCTAAACATTTGTGGATTTTGCATTCATTGTATTGATTGTGGATTCATTGCTACTGATTCTCTATACACGGAAGTGGAATCAAGGCTCTTGGATCAGAATATTTAAGAGGAACTTTTGGATATTAAACTCGCTTGTTTCTGGAACTTTTGCAGATCCCCTTCAAGATCCAGATCTCCATCACCATCTGTAAGCCAAACCATAAATTTATTTAGTTTGTTAAATCTAAAGCCCCTTGTTATCATCATCATAGTCATTCTCTTTAGGTTTTTTTTCAGAATCATTAGTAACAATTAATACTCTTCATATTGCTGTTATGCTTGTGTTTGCTTTTAAACTCAGCGCCCAAAGCGTGTCAGCAAAAGCCCTAAAAAACGAAGTCCTAGCAAGAGCAGGAGTCCAAGCAAAAGCAGGAGTCATAGCAGGAGCAAGAGTTTATCCCGGTATGAATCTTTATGAACCAACACTATTGCTTTCATAATTATATATAGGACTGTTTATCACAGAATCACTTTTAACCAGAGAAATGCGAGAACCGTATAAACACTTGTACCTTTTGCTTTCATTGTGATACATAAAGCAGTTATGTGACAGCATAACCATCTCTCTCTCTCTCTCTCTCTCTCTATACTGGGCAAGAATGACATACAAGTGCTTACGTGGTTCTGCCATTCTGGTGGTTCTGTACTTAAAATTGTGTATTTGTAGAAATAGTAACAAGTTTTATTTTCTACATTTGTTTTATACTTTTAAACCTGTAGTGGGTGATTTTGTATTATGGAAAATTGGCAGGTGATAGAATTGTTGATTCTGAAGTAATGATGAAGAGTGGGTCATCAGTTATCTTAGCAAACTAGATTTAATAGAAAATTGTTCTAAGGCTGTTGGACATGCATGGATTTGATTGGGATGGTCGTTGCCTATTTGTACTGGCATAAATTTGTTGTATTGTTGACTAGTTTTGGTGTCTTTTGGTTCTAAGTTTGATCTCAAGTTATGGACTTCAATTAAGCTGTAGTGACTTCAGGTTTTTCACATTTGTCCAAAGGGGGTGCAGTATGTTCGCATTTCATACTTTTAGGTTCAACAAATAATGAATGGTTGTTCACATGCACCGGCAGCTGCTGCTCCTATAATGTCTTAGTTTACTGCTTGGCAACAAGTAGTTTTTTTAATAACTAAACAGCAGTTTTGCTTTACAGTAACACTATTTGAGAATGCTTGCTGTGAGTTCTGAGTCAAGAAAACATGAAACATTTGGGATAGATATGAAATGGGATATTTGATTAATTACAAGGTCAATCCGGTTTTGCCTTCATAAGTGGCTTGATTGGCGTATGAACTTCCAACCATTTAGAGTGATGTTTTGATCCTGGTTTTAGTGATTGTTTTAGGTTGTTTCAAGAATGTGTATTCTGGGTCTGTGTATGGTTCTCAGTCGGGTTTTTGTGGTGTATTCTTCATAGCCAGAGTCTATTTTCTTACAATTAAACAATTCTGGGGGTGACACTAAAGAACGAGCAAATAGAAACTAGTTTTCTTTTTTTGGTGTTGGGGTGATCAAATAGAAACTAGTATTCTTTTCTTGGTGTTGGCGTGCTGTAGTACGGGGTGGATTTCGTTTAAGAAATGTAGGAAATAATGAGAAAGTGTTGTGTACGCATGTTGGTTAAGCGGATTTCATTTAAGAAGTGTAGGAAGCAATGAGGTTATGAAAAGGTGTCAAATGCATTCATGTTGGCTTTATGGGCGTGGGTTGTGCACATGCATGCATGCAAGTTTCTGACTTGTATAAACGCACAATATAAAAGCGCACATCATGTAAATGGTATAAAGGCATAATGTAAATCATACAACTCTGTTGCACTATTGATTATATATTCTATTAAAAGTCACTTCTAAGAATTATATAGCAATATAAGACTCATTAAAGGTGATAAAAATCTCCACTTTAAAGTGTTATAGAAAAAAAAAACTAAATAACATAAAAATTATTTGAGTTCAAAACAATTGGTGAAACTAGTAGTTAGCACAAAAGCTAGAATCCTCGATGCAAGTTCAATTAATATGGTCTCTAGCGCAGTCGTTTTGTAATAAGGTTTGGTCCCAAAATCATCATCCAGTAGTTGAGATAAAGAGCCAACATTTAAGGAACTACTTTTTGGCTTACGGCAGCAAGTTGTAACGAGGGCGGAGGGAGATGCATGTTCTCAGTGGTATAGGATCATGGATATGGATATTAATAGATTAACCGTAGTAACAAATAAAAAAAATTCTAAGTTCTGGTTCGCCTCTAGGTCGACCTATGTAATAAGAGTGTACTCTAATTTTCTCCGAGGAAGAAACATTCAGGAATACAATCAACTTGGCTATCCTTTCTATGTTCCTAAAAATGTTGCCTGTAATTGTCACCAAGCTATGGATACTCTAGTTACCAAAGCCAGTGATACCAACTTGCTTTCGTGCCTATAAATTTGCAGGCTATCTACTGCTTACCCTCCACAAGATCCAAGTCATAATGGCATCATTTTCATAATACTATAAATGGACTAATTGAGAGTCACCAAACAAGCGGATGAATAATGATAACGTGATCGTCTAGATTATCAACGATAAATACATACACAATATACTGCATCATAGATCAAAGTATTTTCAAGTTGCACACAATTAACTAAATTTATACATGCCAATCACGTCTTAACCTTCTAAAGCCATGACCAGGAAGAATATAACTAATTGTTTGTGGCTCACTTGGCGTAAAGCTAACCAGAGTGTTTGGTCTTCGGCTTCTTCACAATCATCACAGTGCAGTGGGCATGATGAGTAACATAGTCACTTACACTCCCCAAAACCGCCCTGCATAAAGAATTCAATATGATGTTTAAACATGTAACTTTTTAACAGAATTTGAAATGAGAATCATCAGGTTTTCCTGTCAAGTAATTAAATAAAGATTTGATCGATTGATATGGAGATTGTAAGCTCAATCAAAATGAATGATTGATACCTTTTAACTGCTCCATAGCCATGGCTACCAACTACCAGCATCGTAGCATGGTGCCTCTCTACAGCTTCACATAGAACGTTCCTTGCATCGCCTTCCACAACTTCAACTATCACATCATCCACCTACATAGAGAAATGATCATTTAGAAACAGTACAGACACACGCTAACTACAAATGATTTCCGTTACAAATAAATTAGACGATTCAACAGCAAACAACCAAGATTCTCAAATGCATATGATGCTTAAGGAATTCATAAAAACAGCAAGAATCATTCAAAATCAGTATAAAATTTCCACTGTACAAAGCCTTATCCTGTAATTCTGATCATTAGATGCTAAAGTTCCAATCAATCAAAATCATTTAACCATTTCAATCACACAAAACCCTTAAACCTATAATTCTCTGTATAAAATCCCAGAAATTAGAGGTGAGCATCTCATGGACCAAACTGAAAAAACCAACGAACCAGCCCAGACCGGTCCATGACCGATTAGAAACACACAAATTCAGTCCCAGTTTCGGTCCTGGACCGGTTTGGTCTGTGTCCGTCTGGTCCTTGAGTTCACCCCTAGCAGAAATCAACTGAATTGAATGTTTAAACATGCAAACATCTCCCTCTTCAAGACACAATAATGCATTAACCTTCAGATTCTTTAGCACTACCATCAGCCTAATTTTCTACAAATCTACGAACATTATTAACATACAAAACCTGATAACTTTCACACAAGTCAACTTAGGGTTTATCCACAATCTCACAATTCTGATTCATTACTCAATTTCAATTATAAAATTCATAATCAAAATCATACATGTAGATCGATACATAAATTAAATCACACTAACGGAAGAACATAAACACATAAATCCTAACGCATGAACTACAAACCGATTTCGAATGGCAAAGTTCCTTCGCTCTTTCCGCCACACGAGCAGCGATCTTCTTCAAATCCGAATCCACAAACGGATACACATCCGCCGCACCTGAATCCACAAAACTTCACCAACCTCAAAACACACACACAACACGAACAACTACAAATCACAAAACAGTTGACTCACCAGGTCCGGCGAATCCGATTGCAGCAGTCGGAGACGGTTTAGAGTGAACGATGATCAGTTTGAACGGATGATTCGGAGCCGATGGTGCTATGAAGTGATCCAACGTCCATTCAAGTGCGTAGAAGCTGTGCTCACTGTCGTCAATTCCGACGATCATCACAGGCTTCTGTTCTGTTTCCATGATCGACGGTGAAGGTTGTTGATGAATGATTGAATGTATGTGATTGTTGTATATACGCACACAGTGGAGTTGTAGAGCAATGAAGATGTAAGTTATGGTAACGGAGTTTAGTGGAAAAATGGAAAATGACGAGTGATTTCTAGAGAGATGTATCACGGGTTTCGTGAGTAGACCCACAAAAGACTTCGTTTGGAAATTGGATACCACCATCAAAGTCTGAAAGACACGAAACAAACATGGATTTTATTTTTTAAAAATAAAAAATTAAATTTTAATAATTCAAACTATTACTTATTACTTATTAGTCAATAATGATTCATACTATTGATTTGTCCGGTAATAATCTCAACTTTCATTTTTATTACCAACAACAATCCCAGCAACATAATTATAAAAAATGTACGCCTGATTTCGACTTGATTCCGTTCTCCATGATGATTATGAACGAAATGAGAAAGCATATAAGCTAGATCGAGTATAAAATAAGTACAAATCGAGTATGTATGTATGATAATTATGAGCATAAAATAAGTACAAATCGAGTATGTATGTATGATAATTATGCTACTAGTACTGTAGTTGGTAATAAACATGAAAGTTGGGATTGTTACCTGTCAAATCAATAATAATATGGATTATTATCGGCTAATAAGTAATAGTTTGGATTATTAAAATCCAATTTGCCTTTTAAAAATGATATATTTTGAAAAAAAAAGTTGGAAACGGTAATTTGATTAGGAAAATTTGGTCAATGGTAATACCGTCTCTCTTAAGGGCGGTTTTTCTACAATCCCAAACTTCCAATCAGGGCCGGTCCCGATAATTCTCACGAGACCTTGGGCCGGGGGCTAAACAAAACATTGGGCCCCTATAATACGTTTATAAAAAAGTCTAAACCGAATAAAGTGCGTATAGAAAAAATATAATACGACGATAATTGTTAAAACAAATAAACAAAACGAAAGGATTGTATCAAAATAATCTACTTTACTTACTTAAATGAATGGGAAGTTCTATTTGTATTTTTGAAAACTAATTTTTAGATCAAGTTTTCATATTAAATTAAGTTTTAGATTGGGTAAATGGTATTGAGCTAAATTATTAAAAATATTGATTAGCTTTAAGGTAATGCTTAATATGTTAAAATAATTAAAATATTATTGGGTTTTCTAATGGGTTTATTGATAGTTTATAGCTTTTTTGTTTAAAAAAAGTTATACATATATAATATATATATATAATTTTTTCTAAAAATTTCAGGCCCCTAAGAAGATCGGGCCTTGTGCGGTCGCCTGCCCCGCCCTCCTGAGGGCCGGCCCTGCTTCCAATCATTGTTTGTTAGCTATTACCCTAAAGCGGCTCTTGACAGAAGCGACTTCAGTAACGATCGTTTGCTCAACTTTAGTGAAACAACTCCTGTCAGGGGAAACAGTATCAGTTCTTTCTACTGCACTCCTGTCAGTAGATTAAAAAAACAAGAAACCGCTACTAACAGGACTTGCTTCTCACTTGAATGAAATAAAAAAAAAAAACAAAAAACAAAAAACCGCTCCTCACAAAAACTGCTTCTCACACAAATAAAAACAAAAAACCCTAACGTTCAAATACATCTAATGATAAAAGTTGCATGTTCACAATACATCCAAAAATTAAAAGACGAATTTTCATAAAGTAAACCATACATATAATATATTATTTATACAATGCATATATTATATTATGTTATATATGTATATATTGTAACCTTTGTATTGTTTTATATCTTGATGTTGTAACACACTTCTCTTCACTAAGTTTGCGACTCATGAATCGTTTGAAAATAATTCGCTTAAAATGATCTCGTTTGTAAATAAGTCGAGCTATTTATTATCTTAGGACATTGTTTTTTTATTTAAATCGGGTCGTAATTTAAACCAAAATTATAACTTATATTAGTTATTATAAAATAAAATTTTGACATTATTAAACAGACTATAGACATATAATCAATTTGACATTTCTAATAAAAAACTAAATATAAAAATATGAAGAATAATTATATTTTATAAAATCTCAATTTTGTATCATTGTATCAACATCATAAAATAAACAAATATTAAAAATTACTTTTTTATTTTAACATATAAGAATGCGTAAAATATAACAAAATTATTTTTCAAAAAATAAACAAGTTCGCTCTCAAGCTGTCTTAACTCGTTATCATCAATACTTCACTCTTGAACTGCACTTGGTGTAATTATATTATGCTCCCTTCAATAAGTCCCATAGCATACTTACACTAAAATTAAAAGTAGATTAGCAGTTCTAATAAAGAAAATCAATCTAATCTTGTTGGAACTGATTATTAAAATTCCCATTCGTAGTAATTGTGATACATTTTTAACGAAATATTAAATAGTTTGATCATCATAGTTTGATATTAGCATAAAGCAGTGCATAGAGAAGAAACAGGAGGAATAACCAAACGAACATTAGAGTTATCGGAATACAGATTAGTAGTTCCTAGATAATACGTCAAATTAGACAATACCGTTGTCTAAAACAAATTCAAATACAGATAGAAAATAAACATTTCACAATAATATCATATGAAGCAGTGAGTAACCAGGTTAGATTTTCTTGATGCGGTCCCCTTTTGCTGGCGACGGAGTGAAGCAGCCACAAAGACGACGCCTTCTGCTTTTTCCACTGCTGCGGTGAATAAAATCATGCAAAATGACGCTCGTTCTGTTTTTGGTCCTCGAAAACCTGCTCCTTTTCTTTTCATCAAGCGCCAGCAACACGTATTGGATCTTCTGAACCTCCAGTTGCACCCTTTTGATCTTTTCAGAGCTTTTCCACGTGTCGTCTTGCTCCACCCACGCAGCCAGACTCGGGTTCTTTTCAACGCTAGCTGTTGATTCAACATTCACGTTCACCAGCTGCAAAATGCTCTCCTCGGCTTCCTCTAGTTGTTCTTTCACAGTCTCGAAATCAAACCCTGGTTTTTTACTCTTTTTTACTGTTTCAATCCTTCTTGTTAGATCTTTCACTGTTGTATCCAGAGTTGCAAGCTTTTGCGCATCCGATTTCAGTTTCTGCAGAAGCTTTCCTTTTTTGGATTCTTGATTTGATACCTCCAATTTGTTGACACCCAAATCTTCAATCTGTGGCTCGTAAGGCAGTTTTCTGGACTTCTTTTCGGTTTCAAAGGCTTCGTGGGCTATTTGCAACTGCTCAATCATCATATCATCACTCCTTAAATACCCTCTTCGGCTCCTGCTTCTGCTGTTTGCAGACGATGATCCATCTGATGCTTGATCCAGCGGGATATCTCTTATTAGAACACCTCCTTTTTTTACTTCTGAGATTTCAGGTTTAGCTTTTGAGATGTTAAGATTATCTAGTGTCAGATAACGTCTCCCACGAAGCTTTTCTGCTTTGTTACGTTTTTGTTCTTCATTGGATTTCGAATCTTCCGTCTCTGGTTTTGATGATTTCAGTTTGATGATTTCTGAGCTTTCCCGCCTTGCAGCTGCATTTATATCTTCCACAATTACTTTTTCAAGTGCTGCTATTCGGGTCTGAAACTCGATCAAATCTGAGATCCCATTTGGTTCTAGTGATTTTGGATTCTCGGTGAAGAACTCTGAATCACTTCGATGTTTTTGAGGAGGAGGAGGAGGAACATTCACTTCAACATCCTGAACCTGCATTTAACAAAAAATCATTATATCATATTGAATATTAAAATCAAATGACTGCTTAGGAAAGCTCGGTAGTACCTCGGGCTTCTGGTTGTTTGATCCAATAACATTTGCTGCCATAGTGAAAACATTATGTTCAAGAGATGATATATTCTCTTTTAAAGAAGCAATAACAGGAGTATATGCAAGCAATTGTGCTTTTAGCCCTTCGATTTCTCCCTCCATCATACGCGCCTTTTGTTTCATTTCTTCGATTTCCCGATCTTTCACTGCAGTTTCACCTTCAAGACTCTCACAAACTTCAGCCAGCTGATGAGCTTTAGATTCAAAGAGAATTTCACGAGTGTTGGAGACTTGAAGATCAAAAATAAATGAAGTAGCCTCCGCATCCCACAATTCAAACTCATTCTCTCTTTCTTGAAGCTCAGAAGTCAAATTCTCTTGAATGCTTTTCCGTTCTTCGAGTTCTTCATATAACATATCCAATTCTAATCCAAGATTTTCATTCGCTTCAACGAGATCAATATTTTCTTTCTTGACCTTCAAGAAATCATCCTTGATTGTTTCGTATTTGTTCATCAGGGTTGCCTTGTGCAATTCTGATTCCAGAAAATCTAGTTTGATTTCCTCAAGGAGCGTAAAGATGACAGTGTTCTCGATCAACAGCCGCTGCTTTTCATCTTCTTCTTTTAATAAAGAGCGCTTCAAATCCTTAATGTTATCAATGATATCTTCAACTGATATTTTAGAGGTTTCAAATCCATGCTTTGAACCAATCTCAAGAGATAAAAACACTTGATAAATCCCCCATCTCAAGTTTTCAACTTCAACTAACAGGAGTTCTTCTTCAACCTGTTGCTCAAGTATTTCATTCTCGAGCTCAGAAATCAATTTATCTGCCAACTTGGACGCCGATATGTGTTTCTCATTCTCAATTGACAAAGAGTGGTTCTTTTCTTCGACTTCTTTTACAAACTTTTGTAAGATGAAGTTTTCAAACTGAGCAATCACTGCTTTATCAAGTTCTTCTTGAAGTTCTTCTTTCTTCAATTTGCTCTCTTCGTGAAATTCTCGAATATGATTCTCCAAATCATGTAACCGTTTCTGGTTTGTAATCATGAAATTCTCTCGTTCTTGTTTCTCAACACTTAAAGATGATATTAGTTGTAGCATCTGAGAGTTTCCCGCTTCTTTTTCCTTCTCAAGAACACAGTATTTTTCTTCAAATTGCAAAAATCGATTCTCGAGAATTTCTAATCTTGTCTGGACATTTTCCAACTGAGAAGCCAGCATGCTTCTTTCTTCAACAAGATTAGACTTCTCGATGTTGAGCAACTCACACACCTCTTCCAGACCCTTTGATTTTTCTCGGAGATTTTCGAGTTCGATGTTTGCAGTAGAAAGAGAACCCTCAAGAACAGTGTTTTGATCCATGAGTTTCTGCATGTTAACTGTAATAGCATGTAAATTAGACAAAAGAACACTTTTTTCAAGAGCAAGAGCGGATTTTTCTACATGAAGTGACTCGCATGCACTCTCCAAATCATT
Source organism: Flaveria sonorensis (assembly GCA_025506505.1). NCBI lineage: Eukaryota > Viridiplantae > Streptophyta > Magnoliopsida > Asterales > Asteraceae > Flaveria > Flaveria sonorensis. The sequence goes on from CM046423.1 coordinate 60,711,479, forward strand.
GTTCTTCTCCATGATGGTTTTTATCTTTTCTTCATGGTCACTATTTTCCTCACAGATATGTTTCAACCTCGAGTTTTCATCCTGTAAACACTTCACCAATGACCCAAATGATTCTGGATTCAAACCAACCAACTCGAGTTGACTCATTAACGAATTGTAACTCATATTCAACTCCGTAATTTCATCTTTCAGATTACAGATTTCTTTCTGCATGGCTGTCGATTGACCCAACTGCAATGCTACTTCCTCTTCAAGTCTCTCTTTCATTTCCTTCAGCCCTATGAATTCGAATTCTGATTTCTTCAAGTTTTCATTTTCATCTTTGACTTGTTTCATTTCTTCTTCTAAACCCAATTTGCATATCTCCAAATCTTTCACCATTTGAAGCCCTTTCTTAAGCTCTATTGCAAGATTTCTTTGTTCTTCTTGAGATCGAGTGTACAACATTTTCAAAGTTTCAAGGGTTGCTTCAACTTGAACATAATGTGTATGTTCCTCTTTCGCATAGCTTTGAAGCTTCTCTAACTCATCATGCTTATCTGATAATTCTTGATCTCTTAACATGATTTTCTTAGCTAAATCACTTGCTTCCATCTTCAAACATTCATTTGATTTCTCCAGACGAACACAAATCTCTTCAACATTTTTAAGTTTTTTTGTACTACTGATAATCTCATCTGTGAGGCGTTGGACATCTGATTGAGCAGAAGAAAGATCAAGTTCTAACTTGTATGATTTCTCAAGGCATTCCGAGTATAAAACACGTAAACCTTCTTTTTCTTCGGTTAATTCCACAAGAGCATTTTTAAGTTGTTCAACTTCCATTTCGGCTTTAACTTTTTGCTCTGAGAACATTTTGGCTTTCTCTTCAGTTACCATAATCTTTTTCTCCATCACAGATATTTTCTCCAAACATTTCCCATATTTCAAAAGACCCGCATCATTTTCAGATTCTAATTTCACGAGCTTGTTCATCAAATCCTGATTTTCAGTTGCTGATTCAACTGCTTGTTTATCCATTCCATTTATCTTTTCCTCCAAATCAGATATCATTTCAAGATATTCCATTTGTTGATTTAATCCAGATTCCTTTTCAGCTTGCAATAAACAAAGTGTTTCCTTCAACATATGAACTTCCTTTTCTGCTTCAGTTGCTTTTTCTTCAAGAATTCTTGATTTCTCCACTGCATGATTAAGTTCTTCATTGGCATTTGATAATTTCTCCAAACTACATTGATACTGAATGAAAAGTTCATCCTTTTCAGCAATCAAATCAGTAACTGCCTTCTTTAATTTCTCAATTTCACATTCATCTTTCTCATTGGCATTCTGCAATTTTCCTTCTAGACACAATGGTAAACCAAAAGCCTCATTCTTTTGATCATTAGGATCGATGGAAGATAAAGAGTCTTCCGGTAACGTGAACTGTTCTTGATTTGGGAAAGCTGCTTGTAATGTTTTCTGGGCATGACGAAGCTCGCTGGTTGCATAATCGTATCTTTCAGCTAATGCACGATATGCTCGATAAAATTCCTCAACCAATTTCATGAGCTCGGGGCGTTTCTTGTAGTACATTTCAGCTCTTCTTGCAAAAGAATCAGCATCTTCTTCAATGAGCTTGATCATAGACTTGACTTTGGAATCCATGTCTGCAAAAACACATACATGCATACCAAATTACCAACACTATGTCATTAGTAGAAAATGTATTAACTTGGCATATAACAGCACTAATAAAACCTACTAAATCAAGACAAACATCGGTAAAGATAAAGAAATATTTAAAACCATAGACAAGCTAACAGAACAATCCAAAAAATACATACTTTGTTACTAACAGAACAATCCAAAATATGTAGTAGAAAAGGAAACACGTCAAATGGGTCGAGAAAGTCAAAAGGATCAAAAATAACCCTGAGTGTATACATTCTATTAGAATTACAGACTCGTTTCGATTGGGCTATAATATTGTTGAATGCTGACTAAATTATTGTATTTGTTTTATTAGTTCTCCCACACATGCTAGGAATAGCCTTTGGGTTATAATAATGGTGATCAGAAGATCAAAAGGAATTAGTAAAGTTGCTACTTCAGAAGAGAAAACACTCGCATTCCAGATCAGACTAAAATCGCCCATTTACTTACGAGTGAATCAAATTTGTTTGCTATTTTATCCCTAGACAACCAAATGATAAAATCATTATTTTGCTAAAAAGAAACATATCTACATGCCCTGTTGGGTCAACATCATGTCAAAAGTCACCTGAATTGTAAAAGTACATTCAAAACAATTATATTGCAACTGTAGTACTAAGATTTTGTAATCATATTTAACAGCCTAATATTTATAATGGAAAAAAAACTGGATTAATTGTTTTACGGGATCAACACTAACCATTTCAACCCATATGGATTTTTGTACCCTTTATGACCCAAACACATTGACATATTACCCTAGAACTGCAAGAGGGAGCTCAAAACATAGGATCACCTAAATAAGCCCAAAGCAGTACAACCCACGAAGGTCATATAAGGGGCTGTTGATCACCATTTCCTTAGAGGAAGGTAACCTGCTAGTATCCGTAATTCAGCACAGGTTCTAGATGCAATACATACACTACATATAATCTAAACTCCATGCAGCTCGAGAAAAGATTCACATAAAAAAATATCTTTATTAAAAAACATGCGAGGATATTGGTTCTGAAACTTCTTTATTCTACAAAATGGGATGATTCTAATAGATTCCAATTAAAAAACAAAACAGAAGAAACAAGAATAAAATACAAAATTTGATTGCTTTCTAGAGATCATGAAACCAATTATAATCCCAAATCATTCTCCAAATCCTTATTTAGATAATTTGTTTCTATTTGAAATAATACTTTCACCTATATTAATTATGGAAACAGCACCGTTGCCTATTTTGATTTATTCAATCCTAAATAGTGCGAATTCAAAGGTACAATAAGTAAAGACAATATTTCATTAACCCCATACAATTAAAATCAGCAATCAATCATTCATAAAAAACAGATGATGCATACCTGTCAAATTCTCTTGAAGCCATTTTGAATTTTTAGGGCTAATGTGGCTGTCCCACCACCAAGAATACAAACGCCTTGACTCAGAATTTAACATGCTGATTTGGATCTTGAAAATCTCAGAAAGTAGATCAACCCCACAATCAAAATTGTTTTTTTAGCACCTACAATCATCAATTACCGACAGAAATTAAGTAATTTGTGTTGCAGAAAAGTGAAACTAACTAAGGGATATTGTCAAGAATTACCTTTAGAATCAAGCAGAAACCTTTAGGATTATCCAAGTAAGAGGAGAATATTAGCTATGATACTTTCAAATCTGAACAAAAAAATTGTCGGTTACACAATGACATCTGAGATGGGTGTTTCAGAAGTGAAATAATTGGATGATATATCATTTTCAAGAGAGAAATCAAAACATTTAACTTAAAATACGTTGAGAAGTAGCATCAACAATAGTGCAAAAACCCTAGATTATCTTCTAAGCAGAAACCCAAAATCAGTGATAAAAATTTCAACTAAAAAAAAAGCAGGAACTTTTCTGCAAATCAAAGTGGGCTTAGAAGAATGAACTTAAAAATTAACCCAAAATTAATTTAGGTTAATTTACAGAAAACCATTTTACCAGAACCCAGATGAGTTCGATTGGCATTACAAACACACAACACAAAAAACTTCAAGAAAAACAAAAAAAGACAAAAAAGATGGTAGGTGGCGTGAGTAATCAATGTTATAACATCAATAATAATCTTACCAAAGAAAAAATGAAATCTTGAAAAATGGGGTGGTTGTTCTTGAATCTGATCTGCAGTTGCAAACCCGTGAGCGGTGTGAAAATCACCCCATTTGGTTCTCTCTCTTCAATCATTCAGTTTCTTGTTTGATTGACTCTATCAAGTTTTATTGCAGACAGTGTGTGAGAAGGACATATGGACTGTAAAAAGCAACAAGATGGGATGGAAACGTGAAGGCTTCTACTAAATATGTTAGTTTATTGGGAGCACGCGAATCTCACACATAATAAATGGTAAAATGCTACAACTTCATCATTATGTCCACAATAAGAACGTTTGATGCAAAATCATATTTGGGATCCCCTAATATATTCATATGTTTATATGTTTATTGTTTATTGTGAATGAGAAAGAAAAGTGTATTACCTTGATTGTGATTTAGTTGTTTTGTTTTTAATTCACAATTGTGGCTTTTTTTATTCTGTATGAAATAGACATGTTTTGTTTGTTGTAATCTTATTACTAACAAATGTTAAAAATTACTAAACCAAAACAAATGATGACTTTACCTTCTTATAAAAAAGAAAAAGAAAAAAAATACAAACTTAAATAATGCAATTACCACATTAGAAAGTTCATCGTTATCTTCTCTCCGCTCATATTTTTAGTTCTGCTTCAAAAATCACGCATCTCTTATAAGATTGAGTTTAAGGATCTTCCTTTCATTTCTACAGGTGGTATCTTACAAACAGTGGCGAATCTAGAAACTTATTTTAGGGGTAACGTAATTTAAAATTTTTTTTACCGTACATTAATATAAATAAAAAAATCATGATAATAAAGATAGTTAAAGAAATACCTAATTGATCTCAGAACTCTCCTCTTCGATTTTTCGTAGCTTGAAAACGAAGCATTATATCCTCATTTGTTACTTCGTCAAACGTTTCCCTTTCAACCGCACATACTAGAGCATTGTTCAAATATTCCTCCCCCATTCGATTCTGTAAATCCGTCTTGATAAGCTTCAGTTTAGAAAAACATCTTTCAACGGTTGCGGTTGCAACCGACAAAATCAATGCTAGCTTCAATATCCGATAAAACAAAGGAAAAGACAGATTTTTTCCGATTTCCACCATTAGCCGAGCATGACACATTCCATTCAAGTTTGTAAATCTATCATCTTCTTTTACCGAGTGATAAAACACCTTAAGCTCACCCAAAATACATCCTCTTTCATTCATATTAAAATCAACCGGATACTTCTCAGAAAAAAGCCACTATCTTAGATATGTCAAACTTTGAAAATCCATTACAAGGATTTAAACCCGACATATTTTCTACCAATGTAGTTGATACCTCATTAAATCGATTTCCCAATTCTTGAATTTGCATATCCAAAACCGTATTAAAAATCTCGACCTCAAAATGATGTCGATTAGTGATGATATTCTTTCGGTTTCTTGGGTTACCATAACTTTTCATCATATCCAACACCTTAATATGATTTTTTTCACAAAAACAAGTTACTTTTTTCAATATAACATCAAACCCCTTTTGCCTTAAATCATTCAATGCTTGTTTTGTTCCATTTATCAATTTACTCGCTTCTAATAAGTCTTGACTTTTTTTAAGATGGTTAGATAAAACATTTGTATGTCCTAAAATATGCTCCATCAAATGTACATAAAAAAAAACCCAAGTTTCTTAAAATAGGATAGAATACCTTTTGCACTAGTTCGTTGTTGAGTGCTATCTCCTTCTTTTTTAACATAATGAAGCACGTCAACAACTTCCGAAAATAATTTAAGCACACTTATGATTGCTGCATGATGAGAACCCCATCTTATATCTCCGGCTCGTACTATGGAATTCTCTTGATTTAATCATTTTCTGGTCTTAATTTCACCTGAAAGGATTCCTTCCTCCACACTTTTTCTTTTTGCCTCCCGTAACATATCTTTTCGTTTGCAAGAAGCAGAAACCGTATTAACAACCATGTTAAGATAATCATAAAACTCTTTAACACCTTCATGCTTTTTTGCAACCGCCACAATCACTAGTTGTAGTTGATGAGCAAAGCAATGTATATAATGTGCCGATGGATTATCTTTCAAAATCATAGCTTTTAAGCCATTAAACTCTCCTCGCATAGTGCTTGCACCATCATAACCTTGACCCCTAACCTGTTTTAAAAAATAAACAATTGCACATAAAATGTATTTGCCCACTAGAATACTCTTTGAATGGAAATTTATGATTTGATGGTTGAAAAGCCTTTTTAATAAGATAGTGTCTTCTTATGTCATTCATTTGATTAGGATGATAACTAGCAATAGGAGACCTATCAAAAGGGTCCGAAGGAAGATCATTCAAATCAAATCCATTTGGGATCGAAGGAATTGAACCCGAAGGAATTGAAACTGAGGGAATTAAACTCAAAGGAGTTGTTGATCCAATATTATCATCATTATTAGAACCAATATCTTCCTCTTGAAATTTTCTTTTAAAAAAATTGCTTATAAGAACTTGTTTTTTCATCTTTCAAATCCCTAATTCAATTTCAAATAACACAATAAGATTACAAATTACAATTACAAATAATACAATTCAAATTCATAAATTTCAAATCCCGAATTTTAATTCATATAACACAATTCAAATCCTTAATTTCAATACAAATCCCTAATTGTCAATAAAACCTAAAAATTAAACCAAATAACAAATAATCAATCTTCTACTCTAAAATCTTACAAATAACACTTAAATCTAGAATGTAGAAACAATACCTTCAAAGATTCAAGGCTTCAAATCTTACAAATAAGTAAATAACACTCAACTCTTCGGAGAATCGGCGGCTGAGAGGTGGCCGAGCAGCGGCGGAGCGGTGGCCGAGCAGCGGCCGACCGGTGGCCGAGCAGCAGCAGGATCGCAGCTGCAGGCAGCAGCAGATTCGCAGCAACAGGAAAGGGGAGCAACCGACAGCGAGTTTTTTGTGGGGGGTGGGGGGGTCCAATTTTGTTAAAGTAATTGGGTTTTATAATAATTGGGCTTTTAAAGATTAATTGGGTTTTAAAATAAATTGGGCTTTTGAATTAATTTGGTTTTTTAATAAATTGGGCTTTTAATGTTAATTGGGTAATTGGGTTTTATAATATTTTTTATAAAATATTAGACTAACTTTTATAACATTAAAAATTTTCTATAAAGTTTTGAGTTTAAATTTTTTTCAAGGGTAACGTAAAATTTTCTCAGAGGTAACGTAAAACCGTAAAAATTTTTTTTTTACATAAAAACGTAATTTTTTTTTTAACACTACGGGTAAAAAGTTGAGGGGTAGTGGAGGCTACCCCTCACCCCTATATAGGTCCGCCCCTGCTTACAAAGATTTATCTTAAAATGTTTCTCGGAACGCTTTCTCCGGTAATTTTAACTTTTTTTAATGTTTTTATGTTTTTTGGATGTTTATCTAAAAAACCTAAAAAGTTTGTTGTTTTTGATTGATGAGACTTCCTTTCTTAAAGTTTCACTACTGTTAAATTTTGAAGCAAGGCATTATTTTGATTTCTCTTTTAAGGATTTTTGATTTTGACGAATTGATGATATTACTCTCGATCCTTCTCAATTGTCAAAATACGATTTTAAGCTTTACATATTATTTCTTGACGGTTTGTTCTTCTGTGATATCAATATCCTCTATTATAAATTCACCTTTTCAAAAAAGTTAGCTTCTTCTCTTGAAATTTTAACCAATTTAGTTATGGATTTTATAAATGTTTTAACATCTTTTGAAAACGGATCACCAACCGAGACAAAATTGATGGTGCAAGTTTAACAACTACTTGAACTTAAAAATAACTAGAGGGAGGTGGAATATTATTTTATCCAATTTAATCCTTTGTTTTCTTCTAGATTTGTGATTTCGTAATTCCATTTATAATCTTATAGGAAACATTAAATCAACATATGGAACAAATATTGCTAATTTTGACATGTTAACCTTCAAAAAATTTATCAAATAGACCAATTTGCTAACCGGGACTATGGTGTAGGCATCTATGATTTGTCATTTCGCCGTTCATATAAACATTTCTTTTATTATCCCCTCAAAACCAAAATTATGTTCTTCAAAAACTATCCTTTTACTAATATACAGTAATAGTTATATCTTAATATAAACAGTTGATAACTTTATTTATTCTGTCTTTACATCCATCAAATATTGATACTTTTAGGTTCTTTGTCTTCTTTTTATTTTTTATTTTTTTTATTTTCTTTTGTTAATTTTCCTTGTAGCCAATCTATGCCATAGTACTTAATTTTGTTTCTTAATTTCATGCTATATACACATCATGTTACTTCCATCTTAAATAACTAATAATTTGCTTAAGGTTTTCTACAATCAATTGTTAAAACTTCATATTTTTGTGCTGATCTTTTATCAGCATTGACGTTAAATAAATCGTTTATCAGTATTGATGTTGGGGTCTGTGGAGGCTAGGTTTATTTAATACATCATTGAGGTGTAATCACAACCGGCTTTCTTCTTTCTCAGGAAATAGCCCATTTAAACTTCTTATGCAAATTTTATTCATGTTATAGCATGACTTTCTCAGTAACAGCCCATTTAACCTTTTATAGCATTTGGTGATTCAAAACATCCCCATAAGATGATAACACATGCTTATTATGGGTTGGTTCAACCAATATAGCAGTTTGCTAATGAAGGGGATAACTTGATGGTAAAAGATGTGTTTTCTTACTAAGTGGTTGTGAGTTCAAATCTTGCGGTGTGTAGATTTGATGAATATTCTCATGTTAATAGGAATTGCTATTAAAAAAAACTATAAAAACTCTTAGGTAACTCTTTAGCCCAGAAATTGATTAATTAACGTGATAAAAAAGATTTATATTCTTAGGTAGCGTTTGGTACGCTGGAATAAGCGGCGGAATGAAATGAACCATTGATTGTGAATGAAAAAACACATGTTTGGTTGATGAAGTTAATAGAATGAACTATTACATAGTTGATTTTATTCCCTCAAATTCATTCCATCCACCCTCTTTTCTTTTTTGTCATTTCATCTCTTCTTGTCACCAACACCACCCACACACCCACTACAACAACCGCCACCGACCACCAAGATCGTTTGTCATCGGCAACCACTAGTCCACCAACAGACACGACCACCACCACCACCATCAACCACCTCCAACAACCGCCGCCACCGCCAACCACCGACCACCAGCGCTGCCACAACCAATCACCGAGCACCACCACCGTTGCCAACCACCAGCCACCAGCGGCCCCGCCGCCAACCACCGGCTGCCGCCACCGCCGCCGCCAACCACCACCGCCACCGGAAATCACCACCACTAGCCATCACCACCATAACTACTTTTACATTTCATTCTTTCGTTTTTTCTTACCTAACAAACAACGCAAAGTAATGATTCATTTCATTCCCAAAGGGTAACCAAACAGGACAACGAATGTAATGATTTTCTCATCCATTCTATTTCTTCGTTTATTTTATTCATTTGTCCATTACATTACCCTATACCAAACAGACCGTTAATATATGTTCCTTTGAGAATAAAATCAAAAAATTAGTCATGACCATATATGTATTTATAAGTTAAAAGTGTTAAAAGTGACATGATTTTCTACAAAGAATCATAAATTTAGATTTTTTGGACATAATTATATCTGTCAGGGACATAGAAAGTTCAGTCCTTAGTAAGTTTAAATTAATCAGTTTTCTTTCATCTTCATGCTATTTAGTAAGTTTTAAAAGTGACCCGACAATTTACAAAATATAAAAAATTTAAATAAATTAAACATGACCATATCTGTAAAGGCCATATAAAATTCAAGACTTAGTAAGTTTAGATTGACAATTTTCTTTTATCTTCAAGCTATTCAGTAAGTGTTAAAAGTGACTAGAATATTTACAAAGAATCAAAAATTTAAATATTTTGGACATGACCATATCTATAAGGGCCATAACAAATTCAGTCATTATTAAGTTTAGATTAAACAGTTTTCTTTTATTTTCATGATATTCAGTAAATGTTAAAAATTCCCTAACCATTAACAAAGAATAAAAAATTTAGATTTTTTGGACATAATCGTATGTGTAAAGGCTATAGAAATTTCAAGCCTTAGTAAGTTTAGAATTTAGATTAATCAGTTTTCTTTCATCTTCATGGTATTCAGTTGCCTTAAACAATAATTAAGAACGATAATATGAAATCAAAATACTCATAAGAGGTCATAGGTATCTTCCCCATTTTCTTTTGTTAAATTAGAATATTTCTGAAACAACACATTATGACCTGTACCAAGATTTGTCAAAACCAATTTTGACAGGAAGCAAATGCCCATTTTAAAAACGAATGTGTGAGAAAACGACAATATTTCAAAACTTAATGTTGACGAGTTTTCTTTCCATCTAATAATGCCCAGGCTTGTCACTACATTATATTCATATAATTTCATGAATATATTTGCTTGTTAACTGATGTCAAAAATTTAAAGAATTAATAACTTATTGAAAACCCACCTGACATAAACAACACTTTGTTCACTGTCTCCTTGGTAGTTGTCATATCCACCATCACGACCACCACTACATTGAAAGTTACCATACCCCTGCCACCTTGATAGTTCCCTGGTCCCCTGTCACCTTGGTAGTTGTTATCATATCCATTGTCCCCATGGTAGTTTTTAAACCCATCCCCTCCTTGATAGCTTTCATAACCACCATCTTGGTTTCAATAGCCACCACCCTTGTTCCAGCCACAACCTCTCCTTCCTCTTACCCAACCAATTTGACTATGACCTTTTCCATAATAGTTTCTGCCACATGGTGAGCCTTGGGCACAGGCGCAAAGAATTTAAAAAGCGAGAAGCAAAGTATAAGAGCATCCACAATACATTTCTTTCTTTATCTTTATATTTTAACTCAATATCATATTTATTTACATTTATCTTTAAAGTTTGTTTAACATCTCACATCTTATTTTTTATCTATATCTCTATCTCACTCCTACTTAGTTATTTTATTATTATTTTTCTCTCTTATATACATACAAAAGATATACAAATGAATGAATAATAGATCTTTATCTTTAGAGAATTATTATTCGCAAAACTCTAAAGTTTAGAGATAAAGATGAAGTTAGAGATCGTAATGAAAACCCAAAATACAATAAATCTTTAAACAATAGAGATGAAGACCAAAATAACCATTTTTACTTCATTTTGAATGCTCTAAAACAACCATTTTTAAAGGGATAGACATATTTTAGACTAGTTTAGTCGTTGATTTTAGGGTTGCTAGGGCTAGCAACAAAGAACCGTCCTTCTAAGTGGGTGTTTGGGATTGCTAATTGAAAACTCTTTTTAACTTTTGAAAAGAAGATAAGTTGAAAGAAGGTGAAAGTGTGTTTGGATGAAAATGAAGATATGAGGAGAAAAAGTGTTTTGAGAAGTTATTGAGAAGTCAAAAGGATGCGTAAATAATCAATAACATTTTTGACTTCTAAACATGGCCTAAATCCAATATTAATTCCCCTTATTGCTTTAAACATCTTCTAAATCTTGCAAAATCTTAACTACCTTCACGATGAAAATGAGGTTTGGATTATTAATACACCAAATGTGTTTCAACTAGCAGATAATTGTGATCATTCAGGCTACCTTGCAAACTTTCTGTCTAGAAGGCTAAGGCTTTGTCTTTTGATGGGAGGTTGACTTTAATTCTGTGGGTTCGTTGGGATTTAGTTATGGTACGATGGAATGCATATCAACTGTTTGATAAAATGCATGAATGAAAATCTGTTTCGAGGTATCAGCTTCAAATCACCTCTTTTATCATCTGATTACATAAGCATGTTGCATTTTGTGTGGTAGAAACTGCAAATTTTGTGTATCTAGCCTTAACCTAAAAGTTGCATTTTAGATGTATAATATGAGAACCTATGAATATGTTGTTCCAGGAGTCCTATAGTCTATAGATGGTTTGTATGATATTCTTGGTATATATTGTTCTATGATATGGATGAAGTGTAAAGAATGAAATCAATCTCACGAGACGACCATTGATGAACCTTCTGATCAAGGTATGATTCATCTCTGGTGATATGGTCTACATGATGTTAAGTTTAGGTGAAACTTGATATGGAAGGTCAACCTCTAGATATTGTGTGTGTGTGTGTGTGTTTTTTTTTTCAATTTGAGGTAACTTTTGAATATAAGCTTGAATATAACTTTTGAATATAATCTTGATTTATACTCGCTCAAATGAATTTCTTGTCATTGATTTACCAGATATTGATGTAATTCTCTGTTCAAGACTTGTATAATTTATGATTATTATGAACTTATTATTCAAGTCATATAATTTGATATTATTATGAACTTATTATATAAGACTATAAAGAACAAACAAAATCATCATCAGAAAATATGAGCTTAACTTGAAGCTTGGATTTTAGATTATGAGTTAACTTGACTCTTCTTGTTATAGTTGATGTTGGTTCGGCTTAGCCCGCCCGATAAACAACCCTTGTCAAAATAGTTAGCATTAGTATGGTCGGCTTTAGAACAAAGTATCACACTGTGTATATATAAATTTATACTGAATTTGGTCTAGAAGATCAATTACGACTTCTGAATCATCCTCAACAAAATTCACATACATACTTATGAGTTTTCTTCCTCTTAAGTTGTTTTTCCTTAGAACTCGAGTTCTTTCATTATACCAAAGAGGATTTCATAATTCCCAACACATTTATAGGCCGAAATACTTATATAACTTCATTAGCCCCAATACAAATATATAATTAGCATAGTACTAGCACAAACTACAACGGTAACCATGGGACCGACTATGATGGTAGTGCAGTCAGATTGGCTTAGTTAGAATTTAGAAGCATCTAAGTTGCACTCTAGAAAAATGAATGATATATGTGCCTAAACTTAAGCCTACAAATGTGCCTAATGGACATTTGTCATAATAATAAATGATCTCTACTTTGGTAACTCCATTCATTCATATTTTAGACACAAGTTGAGCAGTATCATCACCCTATACTAAAATGATTCATAGATTACACAATGCATAGGACAACAATATTGAATTAACCTTTGAAAATCATGTAATTATACCACATGATCCAAGAAAATAGTTCCTGTCATCGTCAAACCGCTTTTAAAACCTTGTGGTGTCATTTGTGATCATAAACCAGAAGACCGGTTTGCATACTCCTGAACCAAAGCCCCAAATAGTGAAGGTCTCTCAATCAACCGTGAAGGTTTATCAAATTCTTTCGCGTAACCTGTTTACAACAAAACAAAACTCACAACTCAGTGAATTCAAGTTCATAACCACAAATCCAACAAGCATTTTTAGATGAGAACGAGAGTTACCGGCATCGATGACGAGAACACGATCACAGTCCATGACAGTAGGTATTCTGTGAGCAATGCTAATGATGGTACAGTCAGCAAAGTCCTCGCGTATGATCTTCTGAATTACAGCATCTGTTTGTGAATCAACAGAAGCCGTTGCTTCGTCCATGAACAACAGCTTGCTGTGCTTCAGCATCACTCTTCCCAAACAAAGAAGTTGTCGTTGTCCCACACTCCAATTGTCGCCATTATCAACAACTAAGGAACAAAACCAATATGTTCAAACACACTATCCAACTTCTTCTGTTAAATAAGAAAAAGATCATCTTTCAATCAGCTTTTAGTACCTGCAGAATCCAGTTTTCCGGGTTTTGCAGCTACAACATCATTAAGCTGGCATCGTTCAAGACTCTGCAAAACAATTTCTTGCATTAGATAAATGAATGGAGGACAAAAAGGCTAGACATCATTGCCCACACATCTATGGGAACAAATAAGCTTTACCCTCCATATCTCTTCATCAGAATGTTGACCAGTGGGGTCAATATTGCTTCTCACTGTGCCTTCGAAAAGGATTGGTTCTTGAGGAATGATCCCAAACCTTGACCTGAGATCATGCAATCCGAGAGTGGAGATGTTGATGCCATCAATTATTATACTTCCACCAGTTGGCTCCACCAATCTGAACAGAACCTGGATCAGGGTTGATTTCCCTCCACCGGTTCTACCAACCACGCCAATCTTTTCACCTCCTTTAATGCTTAGGGTGATACCTTTAATAACTAGAGGCGTGTTTGGACGATACCTAACCTGTTCTCGCGAGCAAACATTCAAGTAACTCCGGCATTAGATAGGGAGACAAGTTCAGGTTTAGGATTATAGATTCTCATAGTTGTAACTTACCTGGAGATCTTTGAGTTCTACATTGCCATGAGAAGGCCAATTTGGAGGAGGAGGGTTATCTTTTTTCACCCATTCGGCCTCTGAAGGTATGTTGACGAACTGTTTAATCCTTTCAACAGAAACCATTCGGTTTTCAACAAAACAGCTCATGTATATAGCCCAAAACAGCACTCCGTTAAGTGACAATCCATACGAGAGTGATAATCCAACGTTCTCTGTTTAAGATTGAGCAGTTCAAGACTAGTCCTTTAAAGCAAAGAGAAAAGAAAAGCAGGCATGAATTTTAGCTTACCTGGTTTAACAATACTGCTAGGTAAGATGATCATAAACACAGTGGAAAAGCATAGAAATAAGCTTCCAAGGAACTCCAAACGGAAACCCAACCACCCGTTTGATCCATTATTATGGAAATCCATTCTCAGGTTTCCGTTCACACGATCAACATTTTCTTGAACAAATCTGTCTTGCTTCCTAAAACACCGAATAGTCATAACCCCAGAGATGCTCTCTGAGAAATGGTGAATGACAGGTGCTTTCGTAATTGAGTCTAGTCGTGTTATTTCACGAGATGTTGCAAGATAGTATCCCTGTAACAATCAGGCCATAAGTTCAAATTAGATCTTTAAGTTACCTTACTGTATGCCAATTCATTAACATCGACTAAACATACCCGGAGCCAAATATTGAGCCAACCAAGAGGAAACAAAAGGAAAACTGTTGGCCAAGCATACTGACAAGTGATGATGACAATGCCAAGCACTGTTATGTACATGGCAAGAGTCAAGTTCATCATGAACGGAATGAAGACATCGAGGTTTGTTTGATCACTTGATGCCTGAAAATATCAAAGAAATAACCATAACCATAAGATGGTTCCTAATATTTAGCAGTTAGTTACCAAAAAGAGAAACAATTAAGAAACTTACCCTACTAAGAATTCTTCCAGAAGGCGTAGTGTCGAAAAATGACATTGGAGCATGAAGGATGCTGTGAAGGATCTGCTTAAAAAATATCTGGGAATTTTTAAGCCCGAGCAATGTCGCAGAAACAATTCTACCACATACCAAAACCAATGAAAGACCAGCTATAGCTGTATATACTTCTATAAACAGCGAAGGGTTGAAAGAGGCAGCCCGATCATCAGAAGTTTCATAGGCCAACCAGTAATCGCTTGCCATCTGTGCGGCTTGCCACGTTAACGAGAAAAACAATACAACAATCACACCCCACCACCCGAAAGCCTCGGTGAGATAAACCTTATAAATACCTAAGCTGATTCTTCCCGTTTCCCTCTCTTCTTCTTCAATCAATTTTGATGTGCCGATTATAGAACTAGATTTGGATCGTTCTAATGCCTTTTGATCTTCATCTCTAGGGTTTAGGCTAGGAGATTTTTGAAGGGGCCTAGGGGAGGTTATATCTGATGTGGTACCTTCCATTTCAACTAGTTGCATAGAGGTCTCGTGGGCGGAAACTAAAGCTTTAAAATCCAAACCAGATTCTAGTAGTTCATCATACTTTCCTGATTGAACAATCATCCCATTTCGCATAACCTGACACAGTTATAAGTTTAGTTTCAAGTATGAACATACAATCAAAACACTAATTTGCAAACTTAAATCATAGATTATGATACTTACAAGGATCAGATCGACGTTATGGAGGAAATCAACTTGGTGTGTGACGAGTAAGATTGTCTTGTTTCGTAGAGCCCCTCTAACACAATCCTACAATCAAAATTCAAAAACAGAACTGTGAGCACAAGCACCCAAAACAAATGCAGAAACTTTGGTCCTACTATGATCACCTTAAATATTGCCGAACCAGTGTGAGCATCAACAGCACTAAAGATATCATCAAGAAGATAAATGTCACAATCTTGATAAACAGCTCGGGCCAGTTGAATCCTCTGTTTCTGGCCGCCACTGAGGTTAATCCCACGTTCTCCGATTTCAGTCTGATCACCAAATTCCATCATTTCCAAGTCTTTTTCCAAGCTACAGTTCTTAATTACTTCCTTGTATTTCTGCCTATCCATCGGCAAACCGAACAGAATGTTGTCTTGAATTGTCCCATTTTGAATCCATGCTGTTTGTGCAACATATGCAGTGCTCCCACAAACTCTCACCTGTATCATCAAAAACAAAGTTTACATCATGTTCTCTTGAAGGTATAGTCTCATCTACTGACCTTTTCTAATTAAGTTTAGTTGTACCTTCCCGGAGATCTTGTGCATTTCGCCAATGACAGATGAAAGGAGAGATGACTTTCCGGACCCAACAGTCCCAACAATTGCTGCAAGCTCACCTTTCTTGATCTCAAAGCTCAAATTCTTTACTACAGCTCCATCAGCAGCTTCATCATCCCAGCTAAAAGACCCATCTCTGACTTCAACCGCAGTGTTGCCACTGCAACCCTCCTGCCTCTCCACCGCTCCCTCGTCCAGCTCCTTACTCAACATGAATGCATCCAATCTTCCCAGTGAGATCATGGCCTGAGAAAGGGAGATCATCGACTGAGGGAACGTACGAATAGGCTCTTGCAAGTTCTTGAACAATGATGTAGCAGTGAACACTGTTGCTGCATCAAGTGGGACCCCAAGCAAAATCGCACTTCCAAAAGTGAGCGCTGAGATGAACAAAGGGGCACTCCACAAAACAATCAAGTTTCCACCAATGGAAAACATGAATTTAGTAAGCCATCCGTATTCATACTCGCGAAACGCTTGAATCCTCTTGTTGAAGTGTTCTTCCCATGCTTGGAACTTGATCACCCTCATGTAATTAAGCATCTCATTGGTGGCTTTCATCCTCAAGTCGCGGTTTTTCATTATACTAAACTGAAACTTGTTGTTCCTTTTAGCGCCGAGAATCACATACAACAGAACTCCCAAGATCCCAAGCAATGCTACCAAAGCTGGCACGCCAAGGTACGTGTAAAGAATAGTTAATGCTACCATAACTTGAACTGGCATAAGCCAAATAGCATGAAGTTGAAGCATCATATCCCCAAGTTGTTGAGCATCTACAGCCATGTAGTTCACTATCTGCCCAACACCATGTTCTTGTCGAGCTGAACACGAAAGGCGTAACCCTTTCTTATACAACGAAGTTATCAGTGTCGAACGGATCAACATTCCCAACTTCTGGGAATTGAAATTGAACTGGTGGGATGACAACACTTCAATAAACTTTGCACAAAGAAGTATCAGTATCAAGTAATACCCCTCATATGGTGATGTTCTCTTCCCAGAAGTGAAATCAACAAACCTCTGAATCAACAAAGGCCCAACATACATAACACACAACCTTATGATCGCAAGGAACGCAGTGAACGCGATATGCTTCCAGAAACAACGAATCAGCGTCATTCGAACAGGATGTTTCGAGTTCTCATAAGGTTTAGGCCAATTCGCTTCGAAAAGCTTCGACATCCTCTCAGCCCGATGTTCAGGTGAAAGTGTCGGTATGTCCTCTAGTTTCAAAGGGCTTTTATACCCTTTCTTCAACAATGGTTGCATCCACAACCAAAACACTTTCGAGGGGATTGAAGCCGACGCCCATCCGCTCACATTCGACGATTTATTCGCCTCGTAAGCCTCTGATACCTTACCATTACCATTACCGTTTACCTGTTCAGCATCTGTATTCACTACAACTCCAGTTGATCCAGTTACGGATACAATCAACAAGAAAACCGAAAAAGGTAGAGATATGACTGAAACTATGTCGTCGAATTCGAAAGGCGAAGTGTTTTCGCCACCAGAAACTAACCGGACAACACCAGAGGAAGCTAACAGAGCAATGACGATGAAATTCACCACCCAGAATATCCTAAGAGACAACGGATGAGTTACAGCTTGAAATCTCTTCTCATGGATGATCAAAACAGTGATCACAAGGAAAGATAAAGCTTGAATCAACCAACAGACTCCATCAATCAGCTTCCATGGCATCTGGGTGTGTTGTGTAAACACCAAAATTGAACAAACAATAGCCAATACAGTCAAACCCCCTGTCACCACCAGAGATAACTTGAACCAAAGATTGGTGGTGACAGCAGCTCTACTTTTAGCAATAAGAGGTTCATCAATGGCGGATGTGTTAGAGCTGCCATCGTTGCCAGAACTGAATCTTGAATAAAGCTTTTGAGCAGCGAAAACGAAGAGAACGAGCAAGAAGACAACATCAATGGCGGATAAAAGCACCCTTTGTGGGCATGGAGAGAGGAAGACGAACGTCAGCCATTGAAGCACCATTGAAGCTCCTGAAGCATCCTCTGCAACAACAGAGCTTGAAGAACATGACACAGAAGTCATCCAAGACGAAGCAGAAGAAGAACCCATCTTGGATACACAATCAATCAATGAAAAATGAAAACTTTTCGAAACTTAAAGGCTTCTTGACTCACAAACAGACAAACGATAAGACAAAAATCTTGATTCTTGAAACAAAGCAAGAAGAACACGGATCTTTAGGTGACGTGAAGACTCTAACAAGCTTCAACTGAAGTTAATACATCCCATCAATGGATACACGTTTCTGATTGAAGTTAACAGACCCACAATGAAATAGGAAGCCGGAGACGATGGGAGGTGAGTTGTACATGGTGCAATGATGGTTGTACGGTGGGTGGGGTTGTTGTGGTAAGATGGAGGTATGTGAAGCAGACAAGGGTGTTTAATAATGGGTGTTGACATAAAGGGGAAGGTGGATCCTGTGGTTGTGGTTCATAAGGGGAAATGAACCAAGGTGAGAAACAAGAAGTCTGAATATGAAAACGTGGAGTCATTCTCTACGGTGATTGACTTCATGCCTTACGTCATAGTGGAGTAGATACTAGATTCGGTGATCCTAAAGAAATTAAAAAATATATTAAAATGTAGTAGTTGTTACATAAGAATTTTTCTCCTCTATACACGGTCCTAAAATAATAAATCAGTCACGATATGTATGTTTTTCATCTTTCCTTCCCACCACCTACCCCGCCATCGCCATCCGCCTTCGCTGCCCACCACCATCAATCACGGCACTGTATTTCGTTCCTTCGTGTTTTTCGGTCTTCCAAGCTATACAAACTAATGATTCATTACATTCTTATATAGTCACCAAATATGAAAATGACATTATAATAATTTACTTTTAGTGACAGACTAAGTCATTTTTTTCATAGAAGTTGAAAATTATTAAGGCTCGGATGTCTATCAGTAAATATGATTTTTTTTAGTTTGGGTCGGGTCGGGTGGGGGTCATATAATTTTCGTCAAATGATCAAGCATTCAAGCAATAAATCAAATATATTACACATAATTTATTTATTTAATATTAATCTAGCAAATAATCAAATAATAAAATAAAATCTAGATAAAAAGTTTAAAAACAAATTCCTAGTTAAGGATTTTAAGGTTGTTTGGAAATGGTTTTGAGAGATGGGGGTATGTAATCGTGAACAGATGGGCGGTCGATGGTAGAGGTTCTGGCAAAATTTTTGTCAAACGATCATTTAATCAATGTTTTATCAGGTTAATTTTTAATTATTGGACTAATGAAGTAACATGCTTAATCAATTTGATATTTATTATGAATGTTTGGTAAATGAGTTTGTAAGAATTAAATGGATAATGGGTAAATTGTTTAAATCACTAAGATTATAAGAAGTTTAAAAAAATGTATCAATTAGTTTATAATATATCTATATTTGTAAAATTTTGAAATGTTAAATTGATCTTTTTTGAGAGACAGTACCAAAGTTTGTTGTGAGTTGGTGTCAAAGTTACATGGGGTTGGTGTTAAAATTTCATGGGAGTCGGTGTTAATATTTCTTAGGGGTCAGTCAGGATTCGAATGTGTATATACTAAAAGAACAAAAAATCATGAGGCGTGTGTGACTCCCGTTGGACTGCCAATGTTTACTTCATTACTTTGTCTATTTCATACATTCATATATTCAATTCATTCATCCATTACATTATCTCATACCAAAGAGACTCTTAGCATGTTTTTTTGCACTTAAGTTAGTAGTTTAGTGGTAAGAGTCAAAGAGTTTATGAAAATGATCAGGGTTCAAGTCCTAACATATTATAAATTAGGAATTATGTAGTTTAGAAGTAAAGTAGATTAATGTATAAGTTGTCGTTTATAACTTAAAGGGCTCTTTTATCGTTAGAAAAGTAATTTTCTTAGAAAACTGATACATTCAGTACATGGTATATGTTTAATCACTCCCAATAAACTAATACTTGCTAATGTTTTTATAGTCTAGTAGTATTGGTTATTACCTTTCACAAATATGATATAAGTTCAAATCCTAACAAGGGTAGAGTTAGATGGTATCATTTTAGAACACATTTACATCTTGATGATTTGAACTCTCAATTTTATGTACGAAGGGGAGGCATCTTACCATTAAAATATATATTGAGGACAAATATTAGATAGTATTAATGTGAGAAAAATCGTTAAAAACTAAAATGAAATAATTTTTTTAGTGACAAACTAACATATTTTCTAAATCTGCTCGTAAATCTAGACCACAATTAATTTACACTAATCAGTTATAGATGTCGCTCGAACCTTGGTCACAAAGAAACATCATCACTAACTCTAATAGTTTTACCTTAAACCCAACACACCACCCAAACAAAATTTAAATAATACTAATTACTAACTTTTTTTTTTTTTTTTGCATCATAATGTTGAACAACATGCTATAAGCATTTTTTGTGCATATTGTTATTGTAACATGTGCTTTGTTGTATATATACAACGTATACTATAATATATAATTGATATTTCAAACCCACCACCGACCATCACCTTCCGGTAACCCCCACCACTGTCAACCAACCCTCGGTCTCCACCCTCTACAGCCGACAACCCCCACCACCGATCATCGCTTGCTTGCACCGATACGACCAATCCCACCGGCGGGGTCTCTACTGTCTAACAACAACACTATAATGAAAAACTGGAAGAAAAATAAAGAAATGTTGGTGAATAGCGATGTTTGACCTGTGGTACATAGTCATCTTAGAAGAAAAGAAGACGAAGAGAATGACGGCCGTCAACGGTGGTGGTGGCGGCGGTGGTCAGCGGCGGTGGTGGTGTTGAACCTAGGAAAACAGAGATTACTTCAAAAAAACTAAGAAAAAAAGATAGGGAGTGATTAAGAAAGAGAGAGAGTGTGTGTTTTTAAGAAAGAGAGAGAGTGTGTGAGGAAAACAAAGGTAATTCAATTTTTTTTGAAGCTTCAACGTTATTTTTTAAATAATATTTATTTTGAATGTTTAATTAGTATTATTTAAATTAATATATTTTCTTTAAAAGACAGAAATAGAAACAACGGGACGTGAACTTTTTTTATTAATCCGATTATAAAGAAATTTGGGTTTTCAAGATCTAGTCGAAATATTATTGTTCTTTTAACAACCAATGAATACTATAATCCGATCATTCAGGTAACCCTATTGGAAAAATGCAATCCACGCCCACGCAAGTTGCAAACAGCACCGGTGACCGGTGGCCCACCATTGTAGGGGACAGTGGGACACCCACCACCAAAGGCCCATTATGATAAAATCTCTGGCCCACGTAAAGCATTTTACATCAAATAAGATTCAAACATATGACCTGCACTTTGAAAAATCATGAAATGTCTCCTCTATAAGCAATAGATTTACGATTTATTGGCAGTTGAAAGTATTATTTAATTAAATTTTTAATAGATTTAATTAATTTTATCTTCATACTTTTACCTTTACAAATTGATCTATTTAGAAATATGATTATAACGCTCAAAGGTTTACCAAAATGTCAAGATGAACGATCGGAAACATGTCCTATGTTAATTCAATAACTATTGACTTAGAAATATTTAATGAGTGACAATAGGCATGGTGTAACACCAGACCGATCCGTAGCGTAATATAGTTTACGGAAAAAGAACAGTCGGAGAAAAAAACCGTCGCAGCACGCGATGTTGAATTCTAGTATATTTCTATTTTGTACCTTCCTAAACCAATGATATCTATTTTGTCAGAGTTAAGAAATTAAATATTACTATATTACAAGTTAAAAACATGATGCAATAAAGGAAATAAGGTAATGAGTTAACGGAATGAATAAAAAATATATAAAATGAACTAGAGAATGAGATGAACAAGCGAAGGAAATCAATCATTTTCACTCTATTATCATATCTAGTAGTAAATCATGATTATTAATTATTACCTTGCATTGTTTAGTATGCAAGAAAAGACAAATTAATGTAATAATGTTCATTAGAAAACAAAAGATACCATTGCCTTAAAATACAAAAATTTACCAATTTTTACAACATAATTTAAATAAATTTATATTAGGGTTTGGGAATAATATATTTTTAACTTAAAAAAAATAAAACTGAACCGAAAGTATCGTAACTTTTTTTAACGGTAAATTGGATCACTAAGGAACCACTGGCCACCCAATCATCTCCATTACTTGAGTACGTAACCCAAGACCACCATCCGAAGAAAACTCATCATAGGTGAGAGAAAACCTCCTGATACAACATTTTCTTCTTTTTTTATCACAGATGGAACTTGAACTCAAGACCACTCTTATTTTAATGAGATCTTGAGATAACTCAGCTCAACCACTTAAACTAAAAATCATTAATCATAAATATCTTAACCAGAAGAATTTCAAAACCATCCAAAATTTGCCAACTACAAATAATCCAAAAGTCGCTATGTATCACATCAACCAATATCATCAATTCTGCTCTTTACCTATCCAAATTTGTGGTGTTCATCAACCTTAAAAGAGATTATCATTAACTAGTTGTTCTATGCTAGCTTACATGTAGCATTGTGACACTCACAAATAGTTTTTGATTTCTTAAATATAATAACACAGTTTATGATTTCTGTACGAGCTTAATTGTAAGTTTGTAACATATGTTTATGATTTCTTAAATATATATTTATAAGATGCTTTTAGACTGTTTAGTAAGCTTGAACAAAAATTAAATAGATAGACCTAAACACTAATTTATTTATATCAATGACTTAATGACCTTTTATGCACTTGTGCTTATACATAACATATTGAAGTTGCAACTCTTAGGCCTACGTCCATATGTCTTATTATAGTACACCAAAACCCATACGGCAAAGCTCAAAGATGAATAAATGAACACCCAAACACTTGATCCATATTCAATGACTTGCTGATAGTATATAGGGAAAGGAAAGATTCTTAACCCGTTTTTATTACAAAAACCCGTTAACCCAACCATAACCATTTATCTTCTTCAAGTTGTATGAGATCTTGTCATGTGTTCATATCCTTATTTTATATGAGAAGGGTATTTTGGATATTTTTTTAACACTCATCAAGTCAGATTTAATATGATGGTGACAAACGTCCATCACCTACATTTTATTTTTTATTTTAAAAGTTATCCCCTATATTATAATCATCATAACTCTATTTTATTTTTTCTTAAAATTAGACCATAAAAATTCATCACACGTTTCTCTTTAATTCCGTTATACTCTTGCCCAAAAACTAAATTTCGACCAATGTAACGAACAATTATATCAACGTGATGAACATATATGTTATGACCACCGGTGTAACAAATACTTACATTATAACTATACTAATGTAACAAACACTTACATCAATATAATTCAAGAACACTTATGAACTATATGAAATATTTATGTAATAATGTATTACTCTACTAAATTTGAGAAGTTAACAAATGTAACAGGCGATATTACATCAATGTATAACCTACATTTCCAATAATATAATACTATGTGTTGTAACTTGAAGCTAATAACACATGAACAAGTTAAAAAACATAAATTAGATCTGTCATTAAAACATAAAGAGCACAAATCAAATATGAATTTTTTTAAGGTAGCATTATATCCTTGAAATAATCCATCAAATAATCCATCAACACAACAGTAGCATTATATCCATATACACTTGAAACATATACATACACACTTGAAACTTATAATGACTAAACCTTTAAAAAAACTCGAACCTTTGCTTCAACACCAAATCGATGCAGCGGTGGAAGGTCATCGGTGGGTTTAGATCATTTTTTGATCTTGTGTGTGTGTCGTGTGTTTATGATGGTTTTCATATTCACCTAGATTGGTTTTTTATGTATTCGAAGAGAGAGATAATGTGTGTGTGATAATAGGTGAGGGAGTGGACAAATGATAGAAAAAGTACAAAGCCAAATGATCAATCTACCATTCATCACATGTTCATCATTAATTTGGTATCTATATTATTATATAATTAATCAATGGTTGTTAAAATAGTTAACATGTTATCGTAATAAAAGTAGGCTAACAGCAGTTACATATCCTCATCTATGAATAATCAAGGCAAATGAACAAGTCTTACATGATTTATTTGTAAATTCATATTGCTCCTACAATAGGAAGTGAGTAGATATAAAAAAATGTGAATAACCACCGCTTAAAGAGTTGTTCATGATAATATGTACACTTGTGATAAGCGGGGTACCCTTCGACCAAAAAGATATAAGTTCTAATTATGCAAAGAGCGGGTTGTGTTATTTCAATAAAAACATCTAGGTGGTGGAGTTTAAAAAAAGTGAAGCAGGTGAGAGAATAATTTAACCTAATATAAATTTAATGGTGTAAGTTACGCTTTAAAAGGAAAAATACACAAAATATTTGTTTGACCATCTTTTTTGTTCTAGAGCGTACCTTCAAACATGGGTGTCGGCATCCATATATTAGAGTCCGTCGTCGTTTTTAACTTTAAAATAATCCTATCATATGTATAAATACAATCTGAAAACGATCACATTTTTAGTAACTTCGATGCCTCCGCTGGTATTTGTGTGGTTAATGTCACGTAGAGGTGGGCAAAAAAACCGGTTCGGAAACCGGTTTGGCCGAAATAACCGAAACCGGTTTCTGGCCCAAACCAGTTTGGCCCAAACCGGTCCCGAACCGGTCCGAACAGTCGGTTCCTCCACCGGTTGGAGGTTTCAAAAAATGAAACCGGTTTCAAACCGGTCCGATCCCAAACCGGTTTCAAACTGGTCCCAAACCGGTTCCCAAACCGGTTCACCAAACCGGTTTTCAAACCGGTTTTAAAAACTAGCCGTTATATAACGGCTGTATAGCCTTTTTTGATCGTTATATATTTTTTTCCATTATACCCCCCATTAAGCTAGTATAAATATGTATTAGATGTTTTGGTTGAACCACAACAACTTAAAACGCTCTCTACTCTCAAAAAACGCTCTCTATTCTCAAATACGCTCAATACTTTCATTCAATTCAAAAAAAACTCTCAATACTCTAGTTCATTTCAAAATAGCTTCATCAAGTGCTCAATTATCCGTTGGTTGTGATGCGTCTTCAAGCATCGTGGTGGTAGCAATCCTTTCTATGAATAGGAACCCCGAAATATGGTGCAATTACGATTTATGTCAAATGGCTAGCGGTCCAAACAAAGCTCGTTGCAAGTATTGTCATAAGTTTTTAAAAAAAGATAAAAATACAACTTTGAAAAACCACATTGCGAATAAATACTGTAAGGCTTTGAAAGGTGAACCGTCTCAAGGTCAAGCTTCGATGACAAGCGAAGGGAATGTTTGGGCTTATGACGTTGAAGCGGTTCGTGAGCAAATGGAACATTTTGTAATTCAAGAAAGCTTGCCATTTAAACATTTCGACAATGAACGTTTGACTCGGCTAATTCAACGAACTCTCCAACCGCGATACACTCATGTAAGTCGTGCTACACTTAGAAGAGATTGCTTAAAAATGTGGAAAAAAGCTAAAATTGAATTAATATCTTATTTTGAAAATTTACAAACCGGTGTTAACTTAACTAGTGACGTTTGGTCGACTCCGCACGGTTCACCGGACTCGTACATTTGTGTCACCGCCCATTGGGTTGAACCCGATTCGTGGCAAATGATGAAATGTACGATTGCGTTTGAACTGTTTGATTATCCTCACACCGGTCAAAATATTTTTTAGTTTATTGACAAAGTTATTAGAACATATAAACTGGAAAACAAAATGTTGTCAATATCTTTTGACAACGTTCAAATAATACGCTTGCGATAGAACATCTAAAATTAAAATATAAACCAATTTGTGACGGTGTGTTTTTTCATAGTCGATGTGTTGCGCACATCATAAACTTAGTCGTTCAAGACGGTTTAAAAACTATTGAAACAGTAAAAGATAGTTTTAAAAAAATGTTACGTGACAGTTTTAGCAGTAACCAAAGATATAGTAGGTATCGCAAGTTTTATAAAGACGCAAATTCCAAGTGTTTAGGTCCGAATTGGGACGTACCTCCAAGATGGAATTCGACTTGTAACGTGTTTGAAAAGATTATTGACCAAAAAGAAAGTTTAATAGCCTTTCATAATACTTTGGTGAGTCATGGAAAGGCTTCGACTTACCATCCATCGTGTTGGGCAATTATTGAAGAAATAACCAAAATGCTTAATGTTTTTAAAACCGCAACTACTTGTCTTTCTGGAGTTTATTATCCAACGAGTCCATTAGTACTTCACCAAATTCACTTAATGACTTCAAAATTAAATGAGTTGTCATTCAGAGGTAGACCTTATTCGGATATGATACCACCAATGAAAGAAAAACTTAAAAAATATTTTAAAGAAATGCCTTCGGTTATTACATGTGCCGCTGCCTCAAACCCTTGTTTAAATACTTCGGGGGTTGAAACTTTACTTGATAAAATTACTTTTAATTTAGATTTAGAAGAAGAAAACCCTTATTATGCTCAAAGTGCAAAAAATAATTTTAACACACATTTAGACCAAATGTTTGATGTTTATTTAGCAAAATATGGTGAAACATCAAACATACATGAGTCTATGCGGCATGCGGCACATGACGAAGGTTCAAGTGATCCAATGTTTGCTTTGTATAATACTTTAAGAGATGAATGTAGTAAACATCAACGTGGTAACACTCCGAGTAGTGAAATCGGGAGGTATAGTGGAACAAACTTTTTATCCACCATGACTCCACAAGATTTTAAATTTTTTGACTTGTTGGCTTGATGGAAAGGTAAGGAAGATCAATTTCCAATCCTATCCACCATGGCTCGAGATTTACTAACCGTCCAAGCTTCCACGGTAGCTTCGGAATCTGCTTTTCTGTTAGTGACAGGATTATATCAATACGAAGAACCTGACTCACTCCCGAAGCAGTTGAAATGTGTATTTGTTTGAAAGATTAGTTGGATGCAACTGAAAGAATACAAGACAAATGCTCACTTGAAGGAGAATTAGAATATGAAGCCGAAAGATATGAAGACGAAGTAGACGGTGGATTGACACCCGGAATGACCGACGATGAAGCGCCATTTGATGATTACGTTCGTAATAGCTCGGGTTCTGGTGGCGAAGAATAAAGTATCCAAATATGCAAGGGACAAACGGAGAACGACTTTAGTTTTTAAAAGTTTACTTCATTTGAATTGTTTATATGTTTTGAATAGTATTTTTATTTTACATTTTATGTAATCATTGATAAAAATAAATAATCATATTTTATTTTTCATGTATCATAAATCATAATTATATTTTTATTTAAATTTTACATTTTATGTAATCTTTGATTTTTAAGCCTTTTGTAATGTTTTATGTTTTAATATTTATAAATAATTTATATAAATATTTAATCTTTGATAAAAATAAATAATCAAATGTTTGATGTTTATTTAGCAAATTAATATTTTAGATAATTGAAGAAGTTTTGAAGAATTTGATAAGTATGAAAAACTTCTGAAATTTTGCTAAGTGTTTGGGTGTTTGGACTGTTTGGGCGCATCAGCTAGGCGTTTGGAGACTGTTTGGGCGCATCATCACTGTTTGGGGGCATCATCACTGTGGGCTCATCAGCACTGTTTGGGCGCATCATCAATGTTCAGACGCATCTGTTTGGGCGTTTCTTCAATCTTCATTGGATTTTAAAAAAAAATGCAACCCCGAACCGATTTTCAAACCGGTCCGGACCAGTTCGATAGGTTTGAATTTACTAGCCCTAAAACCGGTTTAGGAACCGAACCGGTTTGGGGTTCAAACCGGTTGAAAATAAACCGGTTCAAACCGGACCGGTTTGAAACCGAACCGGTTTGGCACCAAAAACCGGTTTGTACACCACTAATTTGTCATGGGCGATACCGTCGGTATTACGATCCTGTCACAGACACCCAACGGCGTTTGTTAAACTTAAAAATAATTACGTCGGAACCACCTCTTATTAAATGCTAGCGGACGATTGTAATATATGACTGGATGACCGTCTTTTGCAGGCAGGCGACCTTATTATACGGCAAACAAATGTGTTAGTTTTTATCTTTAAGTAAAAAAATGGGCAGATGACAATTTTAATTATTTGAATTTGTTTCTTTTAAATTAACAAAAATACAGTTGGCCAATCGTGACGAGGATGTAAGACAGACGACACTGTCAATGATATAAACCGTAAATATTTCGAAAGATGCGCCAACATGTGATACACAATTGTTTCCAACAATACTGAAAAATATGAAATTATATCATTGGCTTCGTAAATAGATGGTGACCATAGTATACGAATGACATTTTGTGGTGGGAAAAAAGTTAACAAGAAATGAAAAGAATAATAATACTTTAATATTTAGAAGGACATTTTAAATCTTTACCAAATTCACCTTTCCACCCCTACTCCACCTAATCTTTATGTGGTCAAGTCTGACCTTTACGAGAATGGTAGGTACGTGTACTACCCACATGTTCAAATCTCCAAATATATATAATAGAATATTATTTCGATTCAACAATGTATAAGAGTTACATAAATAATATTTTTAAAAATTCAAATCTTTTATATATATATATATAGAAAGTTTACTGTATAAAGTTAAAAAATCATACGAAGTGTACGAAGTAATTCCAACCATTAATTTAGAGATGAACGGTTCAGATTAAAGGAGAAATAATCACGCATGGAATGATGTCTTGAGGGGTAAATTCGAAAATAGCCTACAATTGTTGACTTTTTAAATTTCCTCCAGTTTTTTTAAATGTATATAACTTTTTTATACGACTTTATTTTTTTTTTAAAAAATTACACCATAAAATCGAGTATTTTATTCTCTTTAATTTGAGTATAGTATTGTTATACTTTTTAAAAAAAATCAACACATTTTTTTTGTGCGTATAACTTGCGTGATTATTAAATGCGTAATTATGAATATAGCTTGCGTAATTATCATATAACTTGCGTAATAATAAATATAACTTGCGTAGTTATTTTTATAACGTGAGTAATTTTACTTTGCGTAATAATAGATATAACTTGCATAATTATGAATATATAATTACGCAAGTTATATTCATAATTATGCAAGTTATATCTATTATTACGCAAAGAAAAATTACTCGCGTTATGAAAAATAATCACGCAAGTTCTATTTATAATTACGCAAGTTATATGTTAATTACGCAAGTTATGTTGATAATTACGCAGTGAATAATCAAGCAACTTATACGCACAATTAAAAAAATGTTGTTTCTTTTAAAAAAAGTTATAGCAATACTATACTCATATTAAAGAGCATAAAATGCTTGTTTTTATGATGTATTTTTTTAAAAAAATAATACCATATGAAAAAGTTATATGTGTTTATAAAAACGGGGAAAGTTAAAAAAAATCAACAATTGTAATTTATTTTCAATTCTACCTCTCCAGGCACATTCTTTGGGTGATTATTCCTTCTTAAATGTGAATCGTTTATCTTTTAGATCAATGGTACTTGTTGCTTCGTACACTTCGCACGAAAACAACACTTTGGACTGTAAACTCTCTCTCTCTCTCTATATATATATATATGGTTATTGTCTTATTAATCTTTTTCATTTCTAATTAAATAAACTATTAAGTACATAAAATATTTCAGAATATAACGATATTTAAATTATTTTGCTTACACTCTAAAACAATTTCTTTAAAATGAAAATTTGAACTTATATGTATTATACAATTTATTGTTTTTCTTATATATTTTTGTTCTTGTTTTCTGTTACCAAATTACGCTTTTTAAAATATTTTACAGATTATTATTTTTATTTCTTTTATTAATATTTTTTTTTGTTGACTATTTTTTAAACAAACGTTTCTTAGTGTATCATTAAACTTCACAACCCTCTAACAATGCAGGCAATTTATGCTTTGGTGGTTCAATTTTAATTTCCTGAGGGTTTGAATTGATTTTTCTAATATATCTTTCAAATCGGTTGTATTAAAATTTTAAAAAGTTAAAAGAGATATATATATATATATATATATATGTGTGTGTGTGTGTGTGTGTATGTGTGTGTGTGTGTGGGGGGGGTTTATAATTGTATATTTCAGAAATAATAAAAAAATAAAATTCTACTGGAATCATCGATTAAAGGAAATTCTATTTTTTCTCTTTCTTTTTAATGTAAAGGAAATTATAAAAAAAGTTTAAATTTAATGTATCCATGACATGTAAATATTGAAAGATTATGGGTTCAAGTCTCACTCTGAACAAAATATTCAGAGTTGACCCAGTGAGTTTTCTTAACAATGAGTTTCCTCCTGAGTGAGTTGGGGGTGCGGTCCCTGTTGAGAAACGAATAGGTGGGCCCGATTAAGATAACACAAATTCTCCGAAACAATGTCGCATATTTGCCGTTAAAAAAAAAAAGTTAAAATTTGATTTTGGACTGAGAGCTTCCACGTTTCCCTCGCACATAAGTGAGCATGAAATAAACGAGCCTTTATGAACATGCAAAGTTATTTAATACCTTTTTCAAGAAAATTGCATAAATGATTATATGATTTGATAAAATTACACGTTTGGTCCTCAAGGACAAACATGTAACAGTTAACTGTTACATGCTTGGTTACCGTAAGCATTCATCACCATCAATCACATCGCATTCATCACCATTAAAACAACATCGGTTTCACATTCCAATCGCCCTGCAATCACATTCAATCGAACTTCAACTATCCAAGCGACTCGCCTCTGTGTTTCATCGATTGCATATTATGGGGGTCTACAGTTTGATTTCATGGTTAATCGATATGCGATTGGGTAAACGGTCGACTTACTCCTGGATTTCCCACAGCTAGACCACTTTCAAATTTGATGTTTAGGATTTCGCACAAACTTGTAGACGTTATTTGCTTATCTCATTGTTGCCCATGTGAATTTGTTTGGTTTTTGATGTGGGTTTGATTTGTTTACAGCTTATTTTGCCCCAAATTTCTTCAAGAACAATAACTTGCAATCTATGTATTTTTTGCGCTAATTTTGAAAATTCGAGTTTATCATTTTTTTAATCTTTGATAGCTTTTTTTCATGCGTATATGTGTTGAATTGGTTAATGATGCTATTATCTTATTGGGTATGTTAGTTTTGGTGATTAACCGACTCGTTGCTGCTGTGTTGTCTGGTTGATTTTTAAGCAGGTGCTTGTAGGAATGGCCAAAAGCATGTATAATTTGAGAGGGTTAGGGTTGATTATTAAAACTTTACAGTAGTTTAAGGTGATTAGTGTTGTTTCATTTGCATAATTTGAAACACACTGTATTAGATATTGGTTTGTTTAGATCCATTTTATCATTGTTTGGCCTTATGGTGTAACAGGAAGAAGGTTTCAGGAACAATGATGAACAAATTGATGTTAAATTTGGGAAGGTAATTTCACTACACATTTACATTTAGTACATGTCAACTATTCTATTTGTATTTTGTAAAGTTATTGATATAGGCATCCTTCTTAAACTTTATTGTGTTATTATTGTAATTTATCTATTTTTTATGTTTTGTGTTTATAAAGTTATGACAAGGAACTTGGACCAAGGCATCTCCATGGTCTTGAACTCATTTATGATCCTTACCGTCGCGCTAGATGGGCGGCTATCAATGCAATCAGCAGCAATCTACAGATTTGCGACCAGACTTGCAAAATGAATGCTAAGTTTTTATGCTGCTGACATTATGTTTAGCAATGGATGTTCACAATCCACAGCTGGAGGTGAGTGTATTACTGATACGACTTTTAATATATAGTGTGTATGTGTTGATTATAATAATGTGCCATGAATCATGTAAGATATTCTAGCACACTTCTATTTAAAACACAAGAATTAGTTGCCTGTTTGATAATGCCATTGCTATTCTATCTATTTAATGTTTGGATAAAAGGGTTTCATGTTTATTTACACTAGAGAATAACTTGGTGTATGTATTGTCATATGTATGTTTTGCAAGCACATGTTGCTTCAGTGGTATTCAATTATTTAAATCCATATATACAAATTACTTGTATTGTTGCAGGTACATCATTTTGGAGTAGAAATTCATTGACTTTTAAACTCAATTTATAAATCAGAAAAGGTGCTTGTCATCTAATATTAATGTATGCAAATTTTGTTATGATTTAATGTAGATTTTTTTGACCTAATCTATTTTTACCAGATTATAACAAAACAACTTTAAGTGAGAGTATCTACCTTCTTAAATGTACTGAATATTTGTTCTTCTTTTGATTTTGTGATTTGATGAGTCAACTGAAACTAAAAGTATTGTGCTATTGATAAAAATCTTGATGGCACCCATTCTGGGCTGGTGTGTAAACTCTGTTCAAATTGTGATTTTTAGATTAGTTTTGAAGTTATGATTGTTAAAAATATGGGAATTGGGTGTTTGAAGCATAAACTTTGAAGTTTTGGTTGTGAATTAGTGTTTAATGCATAAAGATTAGGTTGATTACATGGTTATTTGTTGTAATTTTGCAAAGTCCATCTGTTCTTTGTTGGTTGTTCAAGAAGCATGATGGGAAGGATGAAAATGGTGAAAGTTTGGATTGTGTTGATGTTGATCGGTGTGATCTGTCTCCTCTTTCTGCTGTGAAATCTTCTACAGAATATGTTCATTCAGAGCCTGTAACTCTGATTTTGACTAAATTTCGTACTTGAAAATTATTTTGCATGAATGAGATATGGATTATGATTAAAACTGTTGTTTGAACCAATGGATTTAAGATTCTTAAGTTGAATCACTAAAAATATCATATCTAGCTTCCACATATAGAATCTCAATTTCAAAAACTTTATTAATATAATATAATACACTTACCAGTAGGAGAATTCATACATTAACAATTTCATATCTTGCTTCCTCCGGCTCAAATTCAGCTAATTATAGCCATACATACGACTTCCTTACTTTCAAAGTATGTGTAAGACTAATTTAATGTATATTTAAATAAAGCTTTGATGATGCTTTGTTAAGCCATATAAGAAAGACTATCTTTTTGTTTCTTTCTCTCCATGATATATTTCAAGTTATATAATTTGGATTTGAAAATAGCTAACTTGATTGTAAAAAGTCAAAATGTGGATCTTATAATTGTTTAGATGTATGTTCTAAAGGTGACTTATTGCATGACTTTTTATTCTATTTAATTTTTATTTTTTCATGATGAATATGCAGATCCTTATGCAAGAAGTGTATGGTGGGTAAGAATTGAGCTTCTAGATGATTACCCTTATTCATCTCCATTAATTGGTTTTGTAAAATGCAAGTGATTATTTTTTCTGCGACTTTATAAACTCATTGATTGCAATCTATGACCTTTTAAAAAAGGGTGGTGATTTATACACAATCAAAATTACTTCATGCACCTCCAGATTTGTTAAAGATGTAGGTAGTTATAGGTGTCGTATAAAGCCATTTGTGCGATTGCCAATTGTTTTCAAGTCCGAGTGACTGACATAGTTCACTTAGATGTGATTAACAGACTTGGTGCCCCATGTTAGGTAAATTAGTTAATTTGATTACAATCCCACCTTTTAGAAAGTCTTTCATTATCATGCACATTTAAAAACATGTTGCATGTTGATTTTGGTCCACATGATTTGAAGGGTATTTTTAAAATCTTACAAAAATTCAAAATTGTTTTCCAAAAGCCATCATTGTGGTACGTTTGAGGTTATATGAGGCATTTTGTTACCTTCTGGGCTTCTCTATGATTTGTAGAAGGGCAAATTGGTGACACTAAAGTCAAGAAACAAGAATTGTTGTTGTAAAAGTTGGTATTTTTTTTGTTTTTAATTGCATTTTATTACGTAAATTCTGATTTAGAATTTTTAAAAGTCTCATATTCAAGAACTTTTATGTTTGAAAAAATGTTACAGTTGCTGGATTTTTTAAGGATAAATTACTAGCATTTTAATTAATAAAACACTATTTATGAGAATTAAGGAATTTGGAGTTAGAGGCTATGAAGAAGACAGGGGAGAAGTAATCACAATTTTTGGTCAAAAGAGAGACCATGGAAATGATATGTGTGTTCATATGAGTGAAAATAGATATTAAAAAGTTTCATGCATATATTAGTCATTTAATCGCTTTTGTACGCATTGTTAAACCTATATACATTTTTATGTCAATGTTTTATTCTCAAATGCTTTTGTTGCAGCACACAAGGCGGTTTACGTAAAAGGCTTTGGCGTTTTTTAGTAAACTTTCAAGGACATTAAGCTTCGTTGCATAGTCACGCGCCACAATGCACGCGGGTTCAATGCTAGTGCATTTCATAAAAGTTTGGACTAACTTTTAGATTTAACTTTGAGGACTAAGCGTGTAACGTCCACACAAAAGTTTGGACCAACGTTCCAATTTTTTAAGTCTAAGTACCAAACATTCAATGCGCACGTAAAAATTTAGACTAATTTTATATTTTTAAATTTTAGGGACCAAATGTGTAATATAGTCAAACCAAAAATACAATTATGTAATTTTTCTATCTTGAGAGGTAGTATTTTTGTTTAAAAGGGTTTGGTTGGGTTGGGGTAAATGTAAGTTTATTTAAAGTTAAAATGATGAAACTCCATATGCTTATGACGAGTTGAGAGATATTACTTTTGGTGTAGATATAAAAGTATATTATATAAGTGTGTGGGTTGTCGCTCTAAAAACATGTATATAAATATCTTTATTCTTAAAAAAAACCAATAGATATTAACCACGTGTTGGAGCGGTTAAGTTTTAAATAAACTTTATAACGAAATGTCGATAGAAATAAACACACCGTAACGGTATGTTCAGAATGAAAAAAAACATTATGTTATTAGGAAATAAAGTCAGAATATATCTGCAGGACCGTTAAAGGGGACTTTATACTTAGTTAACACACTTAGGAGGATCTTTAGAATCACTTAACAATTCAAATAGGGAACTTAGAACTTTAAACTGAAGATACAATGCACAACCCAAGTAAAGTAAGAACAAGAACACAAGATATAATTTTCAAGGAAGTAATATATTGCTTCTTAAGTTCTATTATAAGTGTTTGCACCAGTATGTGAAATACAAGAACCTTTGACTCTTTATACTAATCCTACAACCGTCAATATGCAAAGAGACAGTTGGAAGTGACTAATCTAGACAACAAGATCAGCCTAAAGTCAAAAGGCAGATTGTCTTTTGACTAGTGACTATGACAGGCCATAGCTCACTGACTTTTCTATTACAAAAAACCAAAAAGAAACAAATACAAAAACTTGCAGATAAAGACCTTATCTACTCTATCATAAAGCATGGAAGTTTCACCAACTAATGATAGTTGGTGAACCACCAGAGCATGCAGCGGACAGGGAGTTGCTTTATGATAAAATGGATAGAAAAGGTATCTTTTCTCTCTCTTTAGAAGTAATCAGTCTTGTCTTTATTCAGCTTCGGAAGACTTTGTCTTGAGTGCTTTGAAAGACTTCATCTTAACCTTCGGAAGTTTCTTCTGAACTTTGGCTTCGGAAGTTTCTTCTGAACTTTGGCTTCGGAAGTTTCTTCTGAACTTTGGCTTCGGAAGTTTCTTCTGAACTTTGGCTTTGGAAGTTTCTTCTGAACTTTGGCATCGGAAGATTTTACACTTAGCATTTTATTTGAGTGTGTAAAACTTTCGAAGCTAGTTCTTCTTTGTTCCTTAGTGCATGTTGGAAGACTTGGTTGTTTTGGTATCCTTTGGTTGCATCAGCCTCATAACCTCAGAGGTTCCTACAAACTCCTCCTAGGCTGATGCTACCAAAACAGAGAGGTCTTCAGACTGGGATAGTCCACATGAGGATCTTCAGAACTCCTCTCTTCATCAGCAGATCTGGATTCTTCAGACTCATGAAGTACATTCTCATGTCATAGAGATCATGCAGAGGAAGTTCAAGCATGTCACTTGTGAAGTAGACATGTTGTTCTCCCTGATCTCTAGTGACATACCATCTATCCGGGTTTTCAGCAAATGCCCAGGATAGAATTAGTCTTCCAACAGAGAGAGGCTCTACTATGATAGGAATTGATTGAGAGCCCTCTTTATTCACTTCCTCAGGATGTTCTGACTCATCCTGAGGTTGGGAGGTGGATGCCTTTCTTCTTTTCTTCTTGGTAGAGGATCTTCTTCTGGCCATCCTTTTTTTCCTCTCAGATGATTTTAACTGAGAGGGTTGGTCTTCAGTACCAGGTTCTTCAGTGGATTCCCTCTAAGTTGGGATCTATTCTCTCCCAGGTTCAGAAGGAGAGGGAGGAGAACCCTGCTGTGGGTCAGAAGATGAAGTTGGCTGTTGTGTAGCTTCAGGTGCGGGTTGTGTTGTCTCTGTAGGTTCAACCTTTACCCCAACTTTAGGTTGAGCTTGATCTGATGGTGAATGAAGATCTACAAGCTCTCCCCTTTTAATCTTCTGCTTGATCACCCTTATGTGCTCATCCATTGTGGATAAAGACATGGGACCAAGCCTCCTTCTGGAGAACCCATACAGCTTCAGAAGCTCATCATCTTCTGCCTATCTGCAAAGTTTTTCTGATTTTTCCTGATGATGGCTCTTGATTTGGCAGCTTCTTCCCTTTGCCTCTTCCTAGCAGCTTGCCTTTCTCTTTTGGCTTGCTCTTCCAGCTGCTTGTTGTATTCAAACAATATATAGTCATATGGCAAGGGAAGAAGTGCATGTTCCTGATAGAGACCTGTGGCACTCAGGTAGTTAATCATCTTTAATTTTTCTTCTTTATCAACTACCTAAGGTTGTTCAGCAGCCACAACCTCTGACTCAGGGCTTTCTTGAACTGGGGAGAGGACAGGAATGTTTTTGTATATTCTTTTTCTTCTCATTTCTTCTTTATGCTTGAGGGTCAAGGCTGCATCCTCTGCTTCCTTCCTCTCCTTTGACAACTCAGTGTCAGCCAGTTCATTTAATTTCTCTAAAGGGAGAGAGATGAGTTCATCTATGTTGTAGTTCCTGGTCCTCAGATAGTTGATTCTGGCTGCCCTTAACTCATCTTCTTGAGTGTTTGGAACATGGGCAGTCAGAATTGCAGCTTGCATGAATCCTAGGGAACCACTTGAACTTTCTCCCTTCAGCTTCCTCTTCCTCTCTCTTTTCTCTTCTTCAATCTCCTCAGCAGTTAGCTTTCTTTTGCCTTTGTCAATTACTGATCTTGATGACTCAGCCTGAGGAGAGGTTTGGCCTTTATTGCTTGATTCAGTAGTCAGGCTCTGGCCAGAGAGAGGTTGTGAAGCACCATCACCAGCTGGTGCCTTACTAAGGGTATGGGGTGCTGGAGGAGATGTTGTCTCAAGGTTCACAGTCTCAGCCTCTGGGCCTTCAGTCAAGGCTTTCCCTTCGAAGCTAATCTTAGGGTCCACCTCAACATCCAGTTGACCAAAAGCTTTAACTGCTATCCTCTGTCTATATAATGTTGTTCTCCTTTTGAATTCTGCCAGCACCTAGTCTTGAATTTTACTGGCTAGTCTGGCAGCTTGTCTGTTGTTGCTTGGGTTGACAAGTGCCAGATCTACCAGATTTATACCCTCATAGAAACTCAGGTTTAAAATGTTTAAAATTTCTAGTTGACCCTGAGCTCTAGAGAGTACAAGAGCTTTCCTATCACTGTCATACCCCCAACCCATGATTGGATTCTCAGAAGGGGCAGACATTGCTCTTGGTATCCCTTCCTCAAACAGATGTTGATTTTGCAAGTCGAAGTCTCTGACTTGAGGAGGTTACTGAGTATGGACAACTGCAAGAGAGGATGGTGAGTCCTGTATGTCCATACTTGAGGAAGAACTCCCAGGTTCTGTGGCTGTTAGAACTTCCTCCCCCTTTTTGGTAGCATCACCTTCAAGCATAGGTGAGCTAGGGAAGTGATCCATAATATCCACAGGTTCTTGTGGACCTGGATGAGTTTGTCCTATTGGTCTTTCAGCTAGCTTGCCCTTGAGATCGGTGATCTCAAGTTGCTGGTCATTGACCCTTTTCTGCAGGATAGTCACCTGAGATTCCAGGTGAGCCATCTTTGATACAAAGTAGGTGCACAGATTTGAGAGTTTGTGCACCTTTTGTTGCAGACTCCTCTCATCTTCAGATGAAGAATCATAGGGGGATGAGAGGATTGGACCTGAGTCTTCTCCCTCATCACCAGCATGGATTTCTTGGCTGCTGGATTTCCCCTACTCCATGACAATGTCAAGAGGCTGGGTTGCCGTGGGTGAGGTCTTAGAGATATAATCACTGCCAACAGTGAGAGCCTCAGCCACATGGATCTCTTGGACAATCTGAAGGAGATCCACCTCAGTTTGGGGTGTCTGATGTTGGCTAGAAGTGGGTAAAGCAGGAGTACTCATCTCACCTTGAGTGTGGGTAGAGAGGAGAGATTCATGGTACTCACTGAGACCCAATTCTTCATCAGAGTAGAAGTCAAGGCTGGGAAAGGGTTGATTATAATCAAGAGGCTGGGGATGGTAGCTTTCCCCTGAAGGTTGATCACTATAGTGTTGAGACTCAAAGTGATGGCTTAAGGCTATTTGAGGAGGTATGAGCTCATCAGGCTGAGCGTGAGGAACCTCAGCACTGATTGTGTCAAGAATGGGAGTGGTTTGCTCCTCAGGGGAAGTGGGAGCTCTATTGTCCACTTCCTCCTATGTAGGTTGTGATATGGGGCCTGCACATGCTCAATAGCAAGTACAGGGGTTCGTTTGGATTTTCTAGAGTAGGTGAGGGTAATAGTTGGCCTTGATGATGGTTGAGAGGTGGAGGGTGTTGGTTCATCACTAGCTGGGGCTGTTAGGATGTCACCTTGAGCAATGAGCTCAAACATTTTTGGGACAAGGGCTGTTTCTACCCCTGAGAACCCAACAGTTGGCTTTTTCAAAATTTTGAAAATGTCGGGCCTCATATGTGCAAGTTTAAGAACATTACATGTTCCCCTCAACTGTGGTCCCATTTCACAGTTGAGAATGTGTTGAACATACCGGGGGAACATGTAATATTCTAGGGAGTCTAAATTCGCAAGTAAATTTGTAAAAACAAACTGAGAGCACCTGAATTTGACCCCTTGAACCATCCTATGGACAATGAAGGAGAGGTCTTCTGGAATCTGGTCCCATCCTCCATGTTTGTTGGACAAGCTGTGGATGACTACATGGAGGAGGTACTTCCACTGGTAAGAGACCTTCCCCTTTCTGAAGGTCTTGACTGTGAAGTAACCTTCATATCCCATCTGCTCAAAGGAATGGTTGACAACAACTTTTGGGAAGGACATTTCACCTTCTTCATCATCCAGCTGAAGATGGGTGTTAATGATGGCTGGAGTGATGAACAGTGTCCTCCCCTGCACTGTGGCAGATAGTGCCTTCTCCCCGTCCATGGTGACCTCTTGACAGGTCCGCCAGAACTCAAGCAACTGATCCTCATAGAGAGGAGGATCAATTGTAAGGGAGGTGAAATAATGAGACGAAGAAAGGTACCTACAAACATCTGAGAAGCTTGGATCCTTCTTAGACTTTAACAGAGCAACCTGGTTGTGCTGCCTATGCAGGTGCATGGTAAAATCCGGGTCGTTTCGACGATCAAGATTGGCCATTTTGATGAAG
The DNA here is from genome assembly GCA_025506505.1 of Flaveria sonorensis. Lineage (NCBI taxonomy): Eukaryota > Viridiplantae > Streptophyta > Magnoliopsida > Asterales > Asteraceae > Flaveria > Flaveria sonorensis. The sequence continues at coordinate 60,751,549 of CM046423.1, forward strand.
CTTTATAGTGAGGAAAGGAAGAAGAAGAAGGTGAATTTAGGGTTAATTTTAGGTTAGGAACAATGAGAGTAGAAAGGTGAAGATAGAACCGTTTGGAGAGATATACTCTGGATTTGAGATAAAGTTAAAGCAAAAGATAAACTTTGAAATCCGCAAGTGGGTCCTACTTCTGAAAAAAGCGCCCAAAAAGGTAGTTTTCTTGGAGGTTGTAAAGCTTCCGAAGGCAATATTAGTTTTGGAAGCTTTGCAAGCAAGGCTTTCGAAGGTTATTTTGCTTCGGAAGATAGTTCAAGGAGTTTTGAGAGTTTTGACTTCGAAGAAAGAAATAAGTCTTCCGAGACTGAATTTGCTTTCGGAAGAAATTTATTCTTAAAATGCATTTAAGAGCTTATGTTCAACTTAAGCTTCGGAAGATACTTCATGAGTTTCTTCCGAAGGTAAATCTTAGATAAGCTGTAAAGTTCTTTCGAGGGCAATTTCACTTCTTCTGAAGGTAAATACTCATCACTCTAAGAAATATCATTTTAAAAATTGTTTCCATCCAAAGAGAACTGAGCTTATAAAGTGATCTAATAGACAACCTAGGACAAACAATTTTAGGAATTAAAGTTGATTAAGTTGTTAAGAAAAACCTATTCAAAGTTAATCATCCCAATAGCTGATACAAGATATTTAAATCTCTGCTCATCAAAAGCTTTTGTGAACAGATCAACATATTGTTCATTTATGTTAACTTTGATTTGTTTTATCAAACCCTTTTCAAAGTTATCCCTAATCAGATGATACCTGATGTTGATGTGTTTGGTCCTTGAGTGCTACACAGGATTCTCTGTTATAGAGATGGCACTGTTGTTGTCTATATGGATAGATGTCTCTTTGAAATTGAACCCATAGTCTAGCATCTGATTCTGAATCCAAAGCACTTGAGCATAGCAGCTGGCAGCAGCAATGTATTCAGCTTCAGCAGTTGATGCAAACACATAGGATTGCTTCTTGCATTGCCAAGAGACTATCCTTCCACCAAGGAACTGACAACCCCCAGAAGTAGACTTTGCAGTCATGTTGCAGCCACCATAATCACTGTCTGTATAAGCATACAGATTAAAGTCTAAATTCTTTGGATACCAAAGGCCTAGATTTGGAGCACCTTTGAGATATCTAAGAATCCTTTTGACAGTGATTAGGTGTGACATCTTGGGGTTGGCTTGATATCTTGCACATATGCATGTGGCAAACATGATATCAGGCCTGCTAGCAGTAAGATACATAAGTGACCCAATCATAGCCCTGTAAAGATGTTCATCAACACACTCCCCCTCAAGGTCAGGACCAAGGGAATGGTTTCTGGCTATAGGTGTCTTTGCAACCTTACAATCAGTCATCTTGAACCTTGTAAGTATGTCCTGTACATACTTTGACTGACTTATGAAGATGCCATCTTCAACCTACTTCACTTGAAGATGCAGAGCTTTGGATTAGTTGAACCAAATATGATGTCATCTACATATATCTGAACTAGCAATATGTCATTCCCTGTATCTTTGATGAAGGGAGTCCCATCAATAGTATCTCTTTTGTATCCATGTTTACAGAGGTATGTTGATAGTGTCTCATACCACTTTCTTGGAGCTTAATGCAGTCCATAAAGGGCTTTATCAAGCTTGCAGACATAATCAGGATGATCAGGGTCTGCAAAGCCAGGTGGTTGTTTAAGATAAACTTCTTCTTCAATCACCACATAAAGAAAGGCACACTTTACATCGAGCTGGTAGACCTTGAAATCCTTGGATGCAGCATAAGCCAGGAATATCCTTAGAGCCTCAAGTCTTGCTACAAGAGCAAAGACATCAGTATAATCAATTCCTTCTTCTTGTGTCTATCCTTGGACAACTAATCTAGCCTTGTTCTTGATGATGATCCCTCTATCATCTTTCTTGTTCCTGAATACCCACTTGGTACCTATGACAGTCTTCCCTTGAGAAAGAGGGAACAAGTTCCACACCTTCTGTCTTTTGATTTGAAGTAACTCTTCTTGCATTGCTTCAATCCAGCTTCCATCCTTTAAAGCCACATCAACTTTCTTAGGCTCAATTTGGGACAAGAAACAAGAATGTAGACAAATATGGCTATCATGAGTTTGTCCTCTTGTTCTCACCCCTGAGTCAACATTTCCAATGATGTTTGTGGTGGGATGTGACTTGTGGATCCTGAGTTAAGGAGTCACAGCAAGTTGGTTAGACAAATCTAAATTAGAGAAATTTTGATCTGGCAAAGAAGAGTCCCTCACCTCATCAACATACTTATCAAGAGAAACTTGATCCAGTGAGTGTGTGACATCATTTATGTTGTCTTCAATGGAGTGATTTTCAGCATCAAGAAATTCTTGATCACTGTCACCGCCTCCAGTTCCTCCTGCATTAGAGGTTCCTTCTCTTGAATTCTGATCCTCTGAACTAGAATTTGAGGGTAATTTAGTTGAAACAACAGTATTTGTCATGCTTGTGCTGATAGGAGCCTCAATGACAGGGTTAGTCACCACTGGAGCTGAAGTAGTCTTCTTGTTTGGTCTTCTCAACTCAAATTTTCGGTCAGGATCTTCAGTTGACCTCTTATCTGTGGATCCTGAAACATTCTCACAAGATTTGTTAAAACAGTTGGTAACTAAATCAAGATCAAATAGCCAATCCGGACCAAAACCTTTTACACTGGGTGTGTGTTCATTGAAAATCACATTGGCTGACTCCTTAATGATTTTAGTTCTGATATTGTATACTCTATAAGCCTTAGCTTGAGAAGAGTATCCAACAAAGTATCCATCATCTGATTTCTCAGCAAACTTAGCTATTTGATCTTTGGTATTCAAGATGGTGTAAGGACATCCAAATGTTTTGAGAAAACCAATGAATGGTCTCCTTTTGTGCCATAGTTCATAAGGAGTCTTACCATGTGTCTTAACCACTAAAACTCTGTTCTACACATAGCAGGCTGTGTTGACAGCCTCTGCCCAGAAGGTGATGGGCAGTTTAGAGTCAGACAACATAGTTCTTGCAGCTTCAATAAGTGTTATGTTTCTCCTCTCAGCAACACCATTTTGCTGAGGAGACCTGGGAGCACTATATTGTCTTGAAATACCCTTTTTATCACAAAATGTATCAAGGATTTGGTTTTTAAATTCGGTTCCTTGATCACATCTTATGATTTTGACCTTGTGATCAGCTTGATTCTCAATTTTCAGAATGAAATTCTTCAAGATTTCAGGGGTTTCATCCTTAGTTCTAAGGAAAAACACCCAAGTGAATCCTGTGAAATCATCTGTGATCACTAAACAGTATGAAGTCCTTCTTAGACTCATTACACTGGTGGGGCCAAACAGATCCATATGTAACAAGTATAGGGGAGTAGTGATAGAATTCACTTCCTTTGGCTTATGAGACACTTTGTGTTGCTTCCCCTTCAGGCATGCAACACAGTGGTCATCACTTGTAAATTCTTTCTTTGGCATTCCAGTTACCAAGTCATTCTTAATCAATTTATTTATGTTCTTAAAGTTTACATGGCACATTCTCTTAGGCCAAAGGAAAGACTCATCACTATTTGCTTTAGACAGAAAGCAAGAAACCTCTCCAGAGGGAGATGTTTCTTACAAGTCCATCTTGTATATGTTCCCTCTCCTGGGGGCTCTAAGCAAAATATGCTATTAAGGAATGTCAACCCCGGGCTTGAGAACAATGCACTCATGCTCAGTGAAGAGCATGTGATGTTTTTGGTCACAAAATTGAGACACACTCAAAAGACTGTATCCAAGCTCTTTGACAAATTTTACCTTTTCAATGCTGAGCTTACCATTTGTAACCTTGCCCCTGCCAGTAATATAACCTCTTGCATCTCCTCCAAAAGCAACTTGTCCTCCATCAATCCTTTCAAAGTTTTGAAGCAAAGACTCATTGCCAGTCATGTGCCTGGAGCAGCCACTGTCAACAATCCAGATATTTCTATTGGTCTTTAGCTGTCCCTACACAAGAAGAGATGATTTAGTTACATTTAAGAACCCAAGCCTTATTGGTCTTGGGCATATCAGAATGAGTTAAAGGCAATGAAACAGTAATGGATCCTATGTTCAGGCTTTGGGGATCATTTGTTATTTCTGATGATGAACTTTCTGTCATATGGTCTTCCTTCATCTTCCACACCACCTTTGGAAGATTGAGCTTGACCTTCAAAACTTTGGAAGTTTTGGTAACTTTGGAAGATTTGATGACTGGGCCTTTGGAAGATTTTGCTTTCACTGCAGCAAACTTCAGTACTTCGGAAGCATTCCTTTCTTCCGAGACCAACTTTTCTCCCGAAGGCAATTTTTCATTTGCCCTTTTCTTCATTTTGGAGCTTCTGAAGGAAACATACTTTCCTTTCGAAGCTGTTTGTTTCTTCTTCCTCTCAGAAGTTTTCTTCTTGATCATGTGGATAGTACCCTTTGGATTGTATTGACAATCCTTAGCCAGATGTGAGGTACTACCACACATAACACAATTTAAATCTTTTCTTCTGAGATCCTTCTTTTCCGAAGAAGACTGACCTTGAACACTTTCCTTTTCCTTTTTCACCCTTTCAGATGATGCAGCAGGCTTCTTAGGGTGAAGCTTGCTTTTAGAAATGGATGGTTCATGCTGTGTAGCAGTGACACACAGCTGATCAATCTTCTTGTTGTTGTTGGAGTGAGTTGAAGCTGAAGTAGAACTCTTGGTACTGGAGTTCTTGACAAGGTCTTCAGCTTTCATCACCTTGAACCCTGCAGAAATGAAAACTTGTTTCTGTTTAGGATCAAAGGTGGTCTTAATCTCTTGAGCTTTTCTGGATCTTCTCTTTGCTCTTCTGATCAAGTTCTTTCTTTTGGTTTTGCTCAAACCAGCTGCTTTTTCCTCCTTAGGAGCATGGTGACCCTTTTTGGATTGACTCTCTTCACTCACCTTAGAGTCATCCCTCACCTTCTCCTTTTTATCCTCCTCATCACTGGGGTCTATGGATGGCAGCTCATCTTGACCAGTTCCACACCTTGGAGATCTAACTGATAGTAAAGAGTGTGGAGGAGCTATCTCACTAGATCCCAGTCCCTGCTTGTTCTGATAACACACTTTTGCATGCAGAGATGAGGATATCATGTTCTTGAAGGTTTCCTCTTCAAGAACATATTTTTCTGCCCTGGCTTTGCTGATCACAAGCTCAGCCTGGCATCCAGTCAACTTGGTAATGAGATCCTTAATTTGAGTGCTGTAATTTGTTTGCTCATGTTTAAGAGTTGAAACTGTTTTCTCTAGATCTTCTATCTTAAGTTTATAATAATTTTCAGCTCTTTTAAAATCAGCTTTTAAAATATTCAAAGACTCAATGTCAGATCTCATTTCCAAGTTGTAGGACCTGTATCTGTTAACTTTAGCAATACACTCAGGAGAGCAAAGATGTTCAAGTACCTTAGCTTTATCATGGTCAGCCATGAGTGCTTGGTTTGGAGATGCATCTTCAGCTTGAAAGCTCCAGTCAAAGCCTCCTTCTTCAATAGCAACTGCAGCTTGCTGTCTTGGCTTCTCATTCTGGTGCCCTCCTTCAGTGTAGTTTGGCCTGGATGAAGCTTGGCCACCATTGGATTTGGGTGCCTTGCATTCTCTAGCAAAGTGTCCCATCTGGTTATCGTTGTAACACTTGACTTTGCTCTTGTCCAGCCCAAACTTACCACTGGCAGCATTGCTGGGAAACCTTCTCCCAGTCCTCTTGTAGAACTTCTGGGCTCTGTGAGTGAGAAGAGCCATTTGCTGGACTATCTCTATGTATTCCAGATCATCTGGATGGATACAGTCCAGGTCTTCAAGAGTGAAAAGAAAGTTGCCTGAACTTTCATCAGTGGAAACAAAAGCTTGAGAGGAGCTTGTCTCTTGGAAAGGACTTCCTTGGATGTAGCTCTCTCTGGGTGTCTCCGGGAAGGTGATGAAAGGACCCTTTTATGAAGTTTCAGGGTAGCAGATGAGATGATGCTGTGGTTCTTTGCTATCCCTTTCAACCATATGAAGGGCTGAACTCTGGTGAGTGTTGGAGTTACCAGATGAATTTTGCATGTTCATCTCCATCTGGTATCCACTGAGTATCCCATACAGCTCAGTGAGAGTGAAGGTCTTGAGGTTTTCAGTCCTCTTAATGACCACATAATAGTGTGTCCATTGTCTTGGAAGAGAGGACATGAACTTCCTAACAATATCCCTGTCCTCAATGGTTACCCCAACATCAGCCAGAGTATCCATAATCTCAACATACCTAAAGTTTTGTTGAGTCATGGTTTCAGCTGTTTTAAAGGTGAAATTTTCAAACTTCTGCTTCAGGAGATCCTTCTTGTTCTCCTTGGCTTTATTTGAACCCTCATACATAAGTTTCAGTGCATCCCATAGCTGTTTGGCAGTCTTACACTTCTTGAAACCTCTGTAGATAGAGTTTGGAAGAGCAGTTTGGAGGGCTGTTATGGCTTTTTGATCAATATCAATTCTTTTTCAATCTTCATCAGAAAAGTCAGCCTTCTCCTTTGGTATCATGCCACCACCAGCAGCAGCTGAAGTGGTGCATGGTACATGAGATCCATTGACAACAGACTCCCACATCCTGGAATCTTGAGACTTGATGAAGCCTTCTATTCTTTGACACCAAGTGTCAAAATCCTCAGGAGTGATCAGTGGGGACTTTGTCATAGTTCCAGTTTCCATATCAGCTTTAGAGATAGCTGCCATTTGAAGAGTTAAGTGATGTGTGTAACTAAAAGGATTTGAAGATGGTGAGATCTTACAAACAAGAGCTTGGAATGATCTGATACCAAATGCAGGACCGTTAAAGGGGACTTTGCACTTAGTTAACACACTTAGGAGGATCTTTAGGATCACTTAACAATTTAAATAAGGAACTTAGAACTTTAAACTGAAGATACAATGCACAACCCAAGTAAAGTAAGAACAAGAACACAAGATATAATTTTCAAGGAAGTAGTATATTGCTTCTTAAGTTCTATTACAAGTTTTTGCACCAGTATGTGAAATACAAGAACCTTTGACTCTTTATACTAATCCTACAACCGTCAATATGCAAAGAGACAGTTGGAAGTGACTAATCTAGACAACAAGATCAGCCTAAAGTCAAAAGGCAGATTGCCTTTTGACTAGTGATTATGACAGGCCATAACTCACTGACTTTCCTATTACAAAAAGCCAAAAAGAAATAAATACAGAAACTTGCAGACAAAGACCTTATCTACTTTATCATAAAGCATGGAAGTTTCACCAACTAATGATAGTTGGTGAACCACCAGAGCATGCAGCGGATAGGGAGTTGCTTTATGATAAAGTGGATAGAAAATGTATCTTTTCTCTCTCTTCAGAAGTAATCAGTCTTGTCTTTATTCAGCTTCGAAAGACTTTGTCGTGAGAGCTTTGGAAGACTTCATCTTAACCTTCGGAAGAATTGAGTCTTTGGCTTCGGAAGTTTCTTCTGAACTTTGGCTTCGGAAGATTTTACACTTAGCATTTTATTTGAGTGTGTAAAACTTCCGAAACTAGTTCTTCTTTGTTCCTTAGTGCATGTAGGAAGACTTGGTTGTTTTGGTATCCTTTGGTTCCATTAGTCTCATAACCTCAGAGGTTCCTACAATATCATATTTGACTCGTGGGTTTGGACTGCACGTTGCGACAAAACATTCTTTTATAAAACTATATCGAAGCGTATGTAAAAGTAAACATGTAAAGATGATATATTTGGATTTTTCATAAGACATTCCTTATAGTAAAAACATAAAATATATAATATTTGACCTGGATCAATTTTGAATATAACTTATAGCGAAAAGAATAAACGTGTTAGATCGGTGTATTCAGAATTTTATAGAATACCATATTTCAAAAGTTAGAGCAGAGTTATAGTAAAAATGATATTAATCAAAAAAGCCTAAAAATGATTTTGGGCTTGACATATGACATTTTATTGTTTTAAAAGAAAGAAGATATTTTGGTTACGGTGTCAAATACGTCAGGTTGTTGTATCTAATACGTTATGTCATTGTGTTAAATATGTCAGATAATTGTGTCAAATATTTTTCGGCATTTGTTATGTATATTTATGATCGTGTTTTACGTTATATTTTGTATATATATGTTGTTATTTTATTATCATGTTTTACAATTGTAAATACATAACAATGTTATTTTACTTTAATGTTTTTCAAAACTTATTATTTTAGGGAAACTAAATAGTGCAGAGGAAAATACAACGGCAAGCAGAAAAAACAATGGACGTTTTATAATTGTGTTTTACGTTTTATATTATTTTATGCATTAGATAAATTAGTTGTTATTTTATCATATGATGTTTTAGTGTCAATTTACCATATGTTTTCCAAGATTTCATCATTTTAGAAAAACTTAATGATGTTGACGAAAACATAATAACAAATGGAATGACAATAAATTACGTGAAATACACAATTACGAGTGGAAATATACGAGCTAAAAAACATGACTTTTTTGTGTTTCGTATATAAAGATACTAGACTCATTTTAAAGTAAAAACACTCATTTTATAGTTTAATTTTTATAAAATATAATGTCGTATACAAAAACAAAAACAACTATGCCTAGAATATTATTTATAAAAACTTTTTACCTATAATTTAATCTCAACTATTTATTAGAAAATTGGTGGTTATGATTAATTCTTACACTTTTTTTTTAATTACAAACACTTTTTTGTTTGAACTCTTACCTAAAAGTTATATATAAAACCATATGTAGTAAACTTATTTATAATATCAAAATATTAATAAGTAGGAGGTTATACCACGCTTGGCTACAGGAAAGACTACGTATCATGGTTGTTATACATGTATGTTTGCGCTTCTCAGGCGGGTTCTAAACGTAAATACATGATAAGTAAATGTTACATTGTTAATAAGAATGTCGAAACGATATTATTATAAATTAAAAAAAAACATTGGTATGTAAAACCGATAATTAATTTAATTGATTTGAAAACTATTAGTTATATATTATAAGAAATAAAAAAGAAACCAAAAGATAAAATATTTCATTTTCATAAACATACTAAAAGAAACTAAAAAAATAAAATAAAAAACTGCATAAAAATAATAAAAAAACAAAACTATTAATTAAGATGTAGTCAATTGGATTTGAATCTAGGTTGCCGGTGAGAAACTGAAATTATTCTACCAGTGCACCAAACGATTAAGTTTTGCAAAATTGAACTAGGGTTTATTCATAATAAAGTATTGTGGAAAAACAAAGATAAACATGATGAAAAACTTACTTTATACGCGCTGTTTATCCACAAACTAGCTTGTTAACATGTGGAATTGATCAAATCGAACCAAAATCAAGTTGATGTGTGTGTTGGAAGTTGAAATCACAAAGTGAGGGTTCAGGGATGGGGTTCACGACCGAAAATGGGGATTGGGGGGGGGGGGGGGGGGGGGGGATTTAATAATTTTCTCCATTTAACCCACTTGTTTTTATAAATTATAAAAACTAACTTCTTAACATTTTAAAATATTTTTTTACTTAGCTTTTAAGTTTCATAAACTAATAACTAAAATGTTAATCAAGTGATTATCAATTTTCATGAATAATACATATTTCACACAAACATGCCTTGAAATATAAAATCATAAAATAACACGTAACACTAAGATTCACTTAGTCACATAATAACAATCAAAATTATCAATTAAGTTATTATTAGTTAAACCAATATTAAGTATTTGTTAAGTCACTAACGTTCAAGGACAACTAATGTGTGCTTATTACACATGTATGCAAGACTTTACGGAACTAATGGAGTTTATTGGTAACGGAAAATTACCGAATGTCACAAATCCCATGGGGGAAAAGGAAGACTATGGATTTAGTGATGTCGGGTTATGCTTTAATTCGGTTGAATATGAGGGATGAGGAAGATGTTGGATTCAATGATAGCGCAAGTTAGTATTGATAATTGCAGTTGTTATCGTCGCTTTAACTGTAGAATCCGCCCTGATGAGGGAGCATCGTTCTCGTTTGTAGCTTCCTATGTAGTGATCTGGATTTCTCTGCTTCATTCTATGCTTTCAATTTGTGATTTAAGGTTTGCTCTCTACTGCTCGTTCTTAAAAAAGATGGCATAAGAGTTGGATGATTTATTAAAGTCTTATTACTCAATGTTTTATTAATTATAAATTCTCAAATCACATATATGCTCCTTATGTGAGAGGCACATGCTTGACTTAACTGTAAATTTAAATGGATGTTAATGTAAATGATAATATGTGTGCAATATTTATAAAAAAATACAATATAACTATTGAAACAAAAAAACACACGATGTAAATTCATGTATTAATAAACGACACAATTTATAATTTACTCTTTTATTTTTGTCTTTTTACATCAAATCAATATCTTTCAAAAGCATTCCTAAAACACTCTCTTGTTTATGAGGAAAAAGTTGCCATTCAAAAAAGAATATTTTATATTATTACTTTTCAGCTTTATTCTTATGTTAAACTTTTATTTTATAAGCACTTAATATTTATATCATAAACCTTCTCTTTTGCTTTTTGACATTAAATTATACCTTGGTTTTACATACATTTTAAACATAATTGGATCGCTAAAGTAATGTCCCGATTCTTTTCTAATGAGCAGACATTTAATTATCTTTGTTTTTGATCAAATTGTTGTATGAATATTAATTACTCACTTGAATTATTAGAAGATACATTATTCTTGCATGTTCTTTTCTATACCATCTAATTCCTAACATTAATTCTCATGCCCGAAGTAACTGTATATGTGGGGGTTCCGCAGGCTCGTCATTGTGTCATCGATAGCGGGACAACATCATGACAATGTGATTAGACCACGACATCTACATCAAATCTGTTCACTACAAGAAAATGATCTTATAGAGACAAGACCTATGGCGATGATACAGTGTTGTTGCCATAGATAGTTCTAAGGCGACGACATGTCGTCACCACATATTGTTCTGTCCCTACAAATAACCATCCTCGTCATAGTGGACAAAGAGTCGTCACCATTGCTTGATTTTATTTAATTTTGGATTTATTTAAATAAAAGTATAAAAATTTAAAAAATATATTTACTCTATCATAGATAGATTAGTGGAAATGCCCACCCGTTACGGCGGGTGCGGTTGTGAAATTAGTCGATGCAATTGCCACAAGCTTGCAGGGTTCTAGGTGTAATGATACTCTTAAAAAACTAATTTTGCTAGAATAATGTAATGTGAACATGATACCTCACACACACTAATGTGAACATCGATGTTCCTCTACGTGGTCTTTACACAATTTTTTTCATGATACCTCACACCCATTATAGGGCAATTCTGATGAGGCTAGTGTGTAAGGCCACATGTTGTGGCGAGATAAATTTAACTGATTGTCGATTGAAATTATTATTGACATATTAATTATAACTCAACTTTGGCACACCTTTAAAATATAACATGAAAGAAAAAGTTTAAATAAAAATAAAATCATTTGCAATTTTTGTATTCAACCTAACTTTCAACACACATTCATTTTGACTCAAATAGCTAAGTTCTAACGTGGTTTGAATGCCCAAACAATAAATTCCCAAATGCCACCAACACCAAATCATGTTTAATATCACACCATTTAAAACCTCAAAAACTATGTGTTGTCTATAAGAATTTTCAATTCTAATGATTCTGGCCCAAAGCATGACATGGGTATTAAATCTGTTTTCTTAATGTTTTAAATCTGTTGATTATTTTTCACGAAAAGAACTCATAATGTTAGTTCTGTTGCATAACAAATAAAATTTACCAATAGCATCAGTGTTCTTAATGATTCTAGACCAAAGCATAATATGAGTATTAAATTTTTTTTTCTTAATTTTTTTAAAACTGCTGATTATTTTTCATGAAGAGAACTCGTAATCTTAATTCTGTTGCATATTTTTAAATCAAATTTAACATTGTTATTGTAATAATTAGTGTTCGATTATAATGTTTGTGTTTATGGCTTGATTAACATTTTTTGTCTTTCTTCTGCTCTTTTAACAAAAGTTATAATACGAATAGAGATTATGTTTTTTACAGTCAATGCATGAGATAGGAATATAAGTTCCTTGTAACTTCGTTACATAAAATTAGAACGTAAGAAAAGCTAATATATTAAAATAGACGTCTAATGATAGAAGCTAAATTAAAGAGTTCATTGTAAAGATGTTAAAATGAATATGGACTCTAAGAAGGACCAATCCTTTCAATATCGCGATGGTTGGTGAGTTCAAGAGTTTGCAATCATCGTAAATAGTAGCGTTAATAAAATATAAACAAGTGCTTGGAATAGATTGCTAGTCTAATTTCATTAGTAAAGAATAATAGTGATTTCACGATATAAG